>ML804953.1:219906-262623 GCA_009831015.1 Picea engelmannii | reverse complement strand
ATTTGTGGAGCCATTGGAGGTCTCTAGGAGAGAGGTTGAATTATTAGGGTTTCAACCATCCAGGAGGGCGCACCACACATTGGAGGAGGTTCAGATCCATAGGGTTTGAGAGGGATCTTGGAGATTCGGGCACCTAGGTTGTTATTTCCATCACCTGATGTATTGTTTGGCATATTTCTTGGGATGATTGGACACATTTGGAAGCAGGGCCGAATTGTTGAGGAGCTGCAGCATTCCAACAGGACATGGCATCATCCAGTTAGGGTTTCTGCACTTCATACGACCAGATCTACCTTGGCATTGGTATTCATCTCTTATCTAGCCTTTGGAGGCTTATTTTGTATTGTCGGGATGTTTTTGTAGCAACTCTTACTTCTATCTTGGAGCCATCTGTTGAGCATTCCAGATCGGCATCTTCATTGTAGCAGGTTCCTCTATTTCATGAATAAAATCATATTTGGGATGTTTTGTCTTGTCTATCATATTGCATATGGTCGAGGTATGTTCCATGATTGTATATTCTTGTTATTTGCCACAACACACATATAAACACATCCGTAAAACCCTAAACGTAACTGTAAGCAAAGTGTTTGACGAAATACCTCACTCAACAAAAGTTTTAAAAAGACACCAAAACCATGATGATCCTAACATAATGGCTTGGGATCATTACAGTGGTATCAAATCTTACATTCATGCTAGCCAGTGGGAATTAGCACATACATACATAGCCATAAGGAGCGATGGATAGGATGTGCCTTGAGATATCATGTTTGGAGATCATTTATCATGGCCTTAGCGAGGAAATTAGGGCTATAATAACCTTCCCATGGTATGCAGCCTATAGAAATCCCCATTGGAGCGAAGAGGATATTTTACATGGGATCATCATAGCAGATAAAAAGAGAAAAGAAGAAACTAGATGGTGGGAAGAACAGAGAGACCCCACGCCCATTAGGAGCACACAACCTTGCCACTATTGCAAGGGGTCGTGGGAACCAGATCATAGGTGTAGGGGTAAGGATCAGAAGCACACTATTAAGGAACACTATGACAGTGATGATGAGATATGTGAGGATGGAGCGATAGATGTTGATTTGGGGTAGTATGATGATGATAGTGAATCTTGCACAGAGGCTAGTGATAGTGACTCTTGTACAGAGGATGATGCTACTAGCACGCTTGAGGAGGATGATGACCCTTGTGTAGTGGATAGGCAGCTGGATGGATAGGACGATAGCACCAGTATATCAATAGACATATCACATACCATTGATGACCGTACACCTCAGCAGAGTGGTGACACTAGTGAGGATTCACACATGTTTTCACCTACAGGTGACCAACCTCCTATGGGGGTCGTGACACATCTGTCATCTTTCCATACACCTATGATAGCCACGTCACATGAGAAGGTCAGTGGCATGTTAGATAGGTTTGAGGAGCCTTGTGTGAGGGATGCACACCACAGACATGTAGATCCACCAATCCAGGAGGAGATACAGGGAGTACAGATAATGGACCTTACACATAGAGATCAGCATGAGGAGAGTGAGTCACATATTTGGGAGACTCCATTAGTTGAGCATATTGCGGAGACTAACAGGTTGATGGAGCACTTACTTCCAGGATCGGCCTGCATTGATGAGGATGCACTCTTTAGCGATCAGGATGACCATAGAACGTGTATGGATACTTCTATATGGGATCCAGGTGCAGATGATAGTAGCAGGTTGAGTGCACAGGAGGATATGGTTTCTCATACAGGATATAGTGTGATTCAGGGGGAGATAACATCTAGTGATGGGGTGTAGTGGCATACAGGAGTACCCAACAACACAGTAGATAGTGGGCAATTCAACACATTATCTTATGCAGAGAGTGTGTTTGGGGACTCTAGAGTTGAAATTAGCAGGACTGGCAGTGGTAGTGAGGGATATGAGGTGGCACCTTAGCATGACCATGATCAGGAGTCACACCACTTAGGAGCATAGTTGAGATTCAGTGAGGATATGATCATGGCAGCCACTAGGCGTAGTGATGGTATGCATGCATTGATGGCAGATTACTGTTGGAAAGCGTCAGTGGCACATGGTAGTGCAGATGAGGTATTTGACATGGATGACTTTCATACTCTCAGGGAGAGAGTATCTATGATGAGGATCGATTACCAGTAGTGGTTGATTGACATGGAATACCTATTGAGGATTGGTGAGATGTATCATGAGGCTCTAAGGGAGAAGAAGTTGGAGATGGAATAACTTAGTCAGGAGTTGGAGAGCACTCGAGGATTCTTGAGAGGCACACAGACAACCCTTCAAGAATTAGGGTCTAGATCAGATGAGTCTCTTGAGGAGATTCGTTAGAGATCCACTTCATCTATCTTAGTGGACACTCATATGTATCAGACAGTCACGTTGATAGAGGATGTTGGTGATCTAGCAGAGGAGAACTCGTTTATGGAGGACACTTCCACTTGTGTTCTGAGAGCGGTTGACCTCCATGTAGAGGTTGATCCAGTAGTATGCCCAGGATATATGATGCAACATGAGTCTATGGGAGACGACATGAGTATGCCAGAGCATATAGTGATGAGTGATATCTCATAGGTACTTGTTGAGATGTATGGTGGGATTCAGAGGGGTGTAATACCTTGCAGGGAGGAGACACACTTAGGGGATCATGCAGATGCCAATCCTTCGTAGCTGCATATGGTTATGATATCTCACCTTCACCGTTTCAGCATTCGCATGGGTGATGGGATATGGAGATTGGTTTACCAGCAGTTGGAGGAGTTACTTCTGGTTGTGCCTGATGATTGGATTTTATTATTGGCTAGAGGTGAGTAGTTATCGAGGGTACAGGTAGACATGCTCTTGGTCGAGTCCTTGGGATTGACCGAGGAAAGTGGTATTTTTCACCCCTATAGTCAGCTACAGATATCTTCATTACCTTTTCCCAACATAGTTATCATTGACAGTAGCATGAGAAGAGATATACATTGGAAGAGGGCATGGAGAGTGATTAGGTCGAGACCACCTCACAGGAGTACTTTTATGACATACAACAGGTCAAAGGTGGATCTTCATGAGAAACCAACTGAGATTTGGTGCGTTATGGTGAGCACCATAGGCCAGGTGATAGCAGATGAGCACAGAGGGCTTTTGACTGTGATCAGTCTGGCACAGGAGCAGCTAGCGAAGACTGGAAGTGATAAACTTCCACGGTTTCCATGGGATCTGGGAGTTCACTTGGTTAGCAGGATGTTTTTCTACATGATGACCCAGGTTGCGCCAGAGAGACACATACTCTACCAGGGGTTGATTTGGAGAGGGCCTGCAAGTTTTTGTTTGATAGAGAGAGGTAGCTTTTCACTCTTGATCAACATGATCGGACATAGAGGTGGGTGGACAGGTACTACTTCTATAGGTACATTTTTTGGACAGCAGGTCCAATGGTCATAGGTATTTCAGCATGAGCATCCAGGGGAGGAGGATCCAGTATGTATGTCAGGGTCAGAAAGTTATTGTCAGAGTAGTGCAGGGCCAGCATGGTGATATTCGATAGATGTTAGCATGGGACCCAGGGATTGAAGGGTTGATCATTTCACTGACTGACAGGGGTGAGTGGACCTTTGTAGGGGAAAGTCGTTCTAACCTTCCATGGAGCTTCAGTGTTGGGGGGAGCACGTTGTTTGAGAGTGCCTCACGGAGGTCTTGCAGTACCTCATTCTGGCATCAACATCTGTAGTTGATGGAGGTCATGTGGATATTGGTAGAGACTTGAAGGATGGACTCATTCTAAGATGAGGCCATGTGTCATATGCAAGAGACTCACAGAGTTGGTTTATTTCAAGATTATGCTTTCCAGAGGCTAGCAGTTCATGACTTCGTATGGGACCCAGGGGGCAGAGTGTATGAGTGTTCATCTTTGTATGGGTTCTTCTATGTATCCCACAGGTGGGCATGGGATCCTGGTATTTTACCTGGAGGGATTTGGTTATTGCTTGAGGACAAGCAATTTTCTAGCAGGGAGGACTGTAATGTCCCCACTTTGGGACATCATCACAGTGCAGAGGTTTATGATTACCAGAGTAGTCATATGGGTGTTATAGAGAGTACAGGGGTTATTGAGAGGCATTGTGAGGTCCATCTTTCATTTCTCATCATATCTCATCATTATGATCCATTCCGCATAGGTTGGCTTTAGTTCTGTTGCATTCCGATGATTTTCATGATTTTGACTATTTTGAGCTATAAGTCAATTAAATTCACTAAAGAGGTCATTTTGGGCACATTACTTGGAGGAACCTCTCAGTGTAATATCTCATTGGAATCGGGAGGAGAAACACTACAGGATGGGATGGCTAAAAGTGACTTTCAGTGGCCATGGAAGCCACAAGGAGAGATAAGGCGCTTTTCAGAGGTACAAAGGTTAATTAATTAATTAAAGTGATTTAATTAATTAATTAAATATTAATAAAATGAAATTCACTTTGGAGGGACAAGGTGAGACAAAAAGTATAAAGGAAAGGCAAGGGCCTCTACTCATTCATTCATGTATGATCATCTTTTGATATCTGATCGACAGATTCATTGTATGATTCAACATGTATGATCGGCATCTTCATTGTAGCAGGTTCCTCTATTTCATGAATAAAATCATATTTGGGATGTTTTGGCTTGTCTATCATATTGCATATGGTTGAGGCATGTTCCATGATTGTATCTTCTTGTTATTTGCTGCAACACACATATAAACACATCAGTAAAACCCTAAACGTAACTGTAAGCAAAGTGTTTGACGAAATACCACAACCAACAAAAGTTTTAAAGACACCCAAAACCATGATGATCCTAGCATAATGGCTTGGGATCATTACAACCCACCTCTTCCTATTTTCTCAAAACAATTTTCTAACAATTTTGGCAATTTACTATTTTTAGTAGTTTTTAACTTCCAGGGCCATTTTGAGGACCTAAATGAAGTTTTTTCTTGATTGAGACCCAAAAATGAATCTCCTCAACGATACATTTCCAACGAGCTATCGTGCACCCCAAATGAAGATCGTATGTCAAAGTTACGCCCACGAGAAGTTGATACACCAAACTACCCAAAACGGGGTCCACAAAACTGTTGGCTTTTCATCTTTTGGGGTTAGGGTTTTGGATTTTATTTATGATAAAAAGGCCTTTGGAGCCTCATTGTAAAATAATTTTCTTTTGAATGTGATTATCAGAAACATATCTTCTAAGAGATAAGCTGCCACCATTCTAGTGAGTCTTTCACTATGTATTTTTACAATCTTTGTACATTTTCGCTCATTAATAGAAAAATTTTGGTTACTGTATCTATGTGTTTATGGTTGCATCTATGATACATTTTTGTTATATTATTGGATATCCGAGGTATCTCTATACATTTATTTATTATATCTCCTCTCTCATTTTGTGCTGAAAATAATCCAGATCAGAGAACCTGTCAGAAGCTGGATGCAATCATTAATCATTATACATATATCATCCTGAGGTAGGCATACCCATACTCGATACATAATGGAATTAATACATGGCCACTGACCAATACATTGTGGATCCATGAAGGTATTGACTAAGGATATGGCCACCAAACATACAACATGGATCCATATCTCCATGACGGGATCAAGTTGTAGCCACGATATTATAAATAATGGAGGTACAATATGACAAAAGAACATATCCACAGACCAATACAATGTGGATCTATGTAACAATGTATAAAACTTATGTCCATCGCAACCTAGGTTAGGTACATAACATTGGTCGGTGCCTAAAAAATTCCCAGGGTCTTCATCCCGATCCTGAACTGGTATAATTCTATCCATGCAAATACATGTGTTGATGTCAAACATGGTAAAAACCACTTGATTATCAATCATTATTGTATATCATTAACAAGTGCGTGGGAAATCATTAGTGATGACAATGATTCCCAAGTTACCCCAGTACATTCCAGAGAATGTGAATAAATGATTTGAAGTTGAACATTTGAGGAATCATTTGATCATAGGTCAATAACATAAACCTACTGTCAAATGCAAGGAAACTTTCCATTGAGGCATGCAAGTTCCAAGGTACCGATTGGTTTCTAAGTCTAATTCTTGGATAATGTGCTAAAGTTGATATGGATAGACTCATCAAAGGAGGGCCATGATGTATCCCCCATCAACAACACAAAACAAATGTAAGATAGTGATAAATAGTGATGGATCAAATGGGGACAAACTGACATCGGTATGAATACTTCAGAGTGGTTGTAAGCTTGATTCATCCCTTGAACATTATCCAGGATGACAATTGACTTGTCAACATTTGACTCGACGAGGCAAGGATCCAAACATAATGTGATGATCAACATAGTGTGACAACAACTAAAGGTTCTCTTCGAAGGAGTCAAAAGAGTATGATGGCGTGTAGAGTGTGACAACAACCAAAGGTTATCTTTGAATGAGTCAAAAGAGTATGATGACACATGGAATTCGACTGACTTAGAGACAAACGTATTACCCAATTGTACGACATAATGTAATCAAGTGCGATTTTCAAGGACAAAAAAAACTGCCACAATGTTTCAAAAACTTGACCCACTTCCCAAATCCCCCCCCCCACCATGATTGGCGAGTACCTATTTCTTGTTTAATGAGCTCGAGGAGGATAAAATATGCTCAGTATAACTCATCTTTGATGAGCCCCTCTTCCCATGTTTAATGAACTGGAAGAAGTAAGGGTTCGATCCCATATGGTTCCTTCAATGTAAAGTTTTACAACTCTAGAGAAGGTAAGCTCAATGGTCTTTTCATATTTAGAGAGTTTGAAAAGATGTTAAAGAAGACTCCAAATGGACTTTTTCGTAAGTTTAGTCTCCTAAGCTCGAAAAGGTATAAAATAATACTCAGGAGAACTCTCCCAACCAAGATGGTTAGGGTGTTCCTTTTTTGTAAATAGTCTATTGAGACCGAAAAAGAGATAAACTACTTCTCAACAGACATGATTTCTAATTCACTTTAACGAGCGTGAAAGGAAACAAGATCACTCAACAATATTTTCAATTTTAGGGAGTCTAAAAAGAGAATAAAGGAGACTCCAAAGAGTTTATTTTTCATATAGCTTTTACGAGTGTAAAAAAGTGATAAAAGTATACTCGGTAACCTATTCTCATATATTTACGAGCACGAGAAAGAATAAATACTAAGCTAAGGATTGGTTTCATTTTTACACAAGCTTGAAACAAAGTAAAACTATGCTTAGGTAGGTTTCGTTGTTTCGTGAGCTTGAAACTAGAAAATAAACTATGCTTGGAATTGGTTTCATTGTTTAATGAGCTTAAAACCGAAAACCAATTGTGCTCAAAAATTCCCAATGTAATGTCCAAAGGTTTCAAGGGATACCCATGGGTGGTTGGTACTTTTACCCCAGCTTGAGAAGCTAGCGGCTTAACTCTAGCATGATAACTAGAAGCTAGAGACATGCCCCCCAAACTTCATTTCATACACCAACTCTTTTGTTGTTACCATGTCTATGATCAATTAGACTCCTAGATACTAATATGAAAATTTTCACCAGAGAGGGAAGAAAAAGGATCAACTGAACCAAGTGGTTGAAATGAAGGTTCATGTACGAGTTCTAATGAAAGACTCAACTTAACGAGAGAGACAATTGTTTCATTTTTTAATGATATTGACACATGAATAGAACTATGATCATACCCTTTGGGTTCGATTCCCATACCTTTGTTTCATTTTTTAACAATCTTTCCATAGAGAATAAAAACTATGCTCGTAAATCTTTATTTCATTTTTTAACGAGATTGACACATAAAACAAAACTATGCTCACAACTCTTCTTGATCATGGCTTCCAAGAGGACAATCCTCTAGGAGGAATACATTTCAAGGGACCTACCTCTATCATGTCTTTCAAGATATCTTTGTTGGATGGAATAATAATTCTTTGGAAGGAATACATGTCGAGGGTCACAATAGGGGTAAGGAGATCAAGCTATAATATCCCTGTCGAAGAGATTATCATGTCAATTGTTGGATCTAAATCTAAAGAAGATGACCATCAAATGAAAGTCTTAGTTTCTTCAGTAGTTGAAAGTGTGGGATATGTCGCCAGATAGTTAACCTATGGCGGGGGCGATACAACTTGCACATAAGGACCATTTAGGGAAGTTTGGTGGCTGGTAGTCAAAGTAGCACCAACAAACGAAAGTTGATCGATAGTCATAATTTTTCCATTATGAGGGAAAGGTATCACTCGAAAGAGAGTGGACATGATAGCTTTCATGGCATAGACATAATCTCACCCAAGGAGCAAAGTAAAATCCAAGGGGTCATGAGCTACAATAGCATCAATATAGATGGTTTTCCCTCTTAAAGTAACAATAAATTTTGAAAGGATCCCTAAAGGTTCAATGATTCGTTTTTCAAAAGCTAACATATTCTGGGTGACCGACACAAGTTGAGGACAACCTAAAGCTTTCCAAGTTGTTGAGGATATAATACTAACATAAGCACCTTCGTCTACAATAGTCTGAGGAATGTCCCTACCACAAACTTGAACAATGATTTGGAAAGGTACGTAGGAAGGAAGACGAGGTCCAGTTAGTCCATGTCAATTGAAAACAATGGTCTGACTACTTGGAGGGGGTTCCATAGTACAAGGATAAATGTCCCCTTCTACGGAAGAATTAGTACTAACAAGGAAAACATGAGCAATATCGACTTCACTCTCTAACATGAGAGTGGGATCGACCGATGATGGGATTAGATCGATCACTTGGAAAATTTCACCCTCTAATAGGACAGTGGGGTGGACCGATGATGGGACTAGATCGATCACTTGGATTTCACTCTTCAATGGAAGAGTGGGATCGATCAATGAGGGAACCAGATCAACCACTTTAATTTCTCTCTTCGAAGTAAGATTGGGATCGACCGATAAGGAAACTAAATCAACCACTTTAGAAACCAATGGTAGGTCGAGAGAGAGCTTACAGTAAGCAACTAAAAGTTGTGGCTGAGAAACAATCATGTCTTCCAATAATTTTGAGGCATCATACATACGAGGGAAAAAGTGATTTTGATGACTACCTTCACATAACATACAAGGAGACTTGACTCTACTTTTCTTTTCCCCAACTTTACTTTCACTAGTTGATGTTTTGTCACCACCATGACCTACATAGGTTGATGACACAGGTTCTTTGGAACTCATGGACCACACATCTAAAACCTTTGGCATACCAGGGAAATCCTTAAGAAGGTGGTCACCCTTACAAATCCTGCAAGAGAATTTAGGCTTGTGAGTTGTCTTGGTAGGATTATGAACCTCATCAATATTCCTAGCCTGATTGACAACAACTGGTTGATTGCTTCCAACAGGTCTTGCAATGTTTGGAAGTTTGACCCCTTGCTTATTTTTCTTCTTCTTCTTATCCACCTGGTTATTATCTTCAAATATTTCACTAGGCGACAAAGAAGAAAGGGAAGAAAACACAACAGGCAAATAAGGTGAAGGGTCAACATGAGGTGGATGTTTTTGGGGTGAGGGGATTGAATTTGAAGGACCAAGAGAATTTGAGATCACCGGAGTGGAAAACAACCATACTAGTAACCCGGTAGTGAGTCTGAGAAGACTCAATGTGGAAATATAAGGAGGACCAACATTTCCAAAAGAAGGAAAAATGAAAGGATCCCAGGGAAAAGGGGTTCCTTCGTTGGTAGTTATAGAGACTGATGCCATATACACAGATTCAACCTAAGGTCCTCTAGGGAAAACAAACATCACATGCTAAAAAATCTAGGAAGCAAACATACAAACAAAAACCTCCTCACAGTGAAACCACTAGTTGGTGATGAAATCCAACGTCGCAGGATCAATATGAAAAGGGGATGAGATAAGGCGGGTGGAATAATTGTGTTGTCAACCTTCTTAATAGACTTACACCCTGGTGCAGGTTCCCACATGACACAACCGTGGGTTACCCTCCAAGGATCCTGAGTGAGTTTGACCAACGTCTGATCTAGGTACAACAAAGAATATCCCCTTCGTCGTCACCTTGTGTATGAACCCTAGATATTATGGCTGCTAAGGTCACCACTTAAAACAAAAAAATCGTTGGGAAACAATCGACAATTTGGTATACATGCAAGGGAAGGGCCATTTAAGACCCAAAATCCCCTTGAGAGGTGCCTCTCACAGAGGTGTGATCCTCTCAAGTCATCCCAAGTGTCTTCCGACACCATTTTTAATATATGCATACCACTCCACCAAGCCAACAGAGTGGAGTTAGTTACTCTGCTGGCCCCAGTGTGACCTCGTGATTGACCCTTGTGTGAGAAGGGATTCCCAGGATAGTGATGCAACAAATGGATTTCTCTCCCTAAGTCAAGATTCTATGTTTGTTTTATAGATTTGGAAAGTTATCTTCACAACCCTATTCCAAATCTGTACAACTAATCTAATGTAGGTTTGTAGATTCCTAGAAAGAAAATTTTCTAGATAGATTTTAATTAGCGCTTTGATTTTATGGGTGTTTGTTACTCAAAGTTATGGAAGTGAAACCGATGATATTGTGACCTCGATTCCAAAAGAGTGCAATAGAATGAGATGCAAAACTTTTTTTTCAATGAACTCTACATAAGGGAGGGAGAAGAGGTGTGCTTTATTTTTCCAAAAGAATCAACTACCCAAGTCCCAATGCATTTCAAAAACCAGTACAAAAACAATTCCTAAATCCCAATAAAATGCTCAAGACAATGCTACTAAGTATAATGCAATCAAATTCTCTTTGTTTGGTTCTAAAATGAAATGTTATCAAATGTAATTTCTTAATGATTCTTTTCTTTCAAATCAAATGAAAGAGTTTTAGGCTGATATAAAGAAGAACACAAAGAAAAAAGAATATCCAAACAAAGACACATTCACAAGCTCAAAAACTGAAAGAATCAAACGTAGAAATGGCCTTTAACACTCATTCAAGAAGATAGTTCGAAAGAAAAGAATAACTCTAAAAAGGGATTTAAAACTAATATATATGAGATCAACTGATGTTGCAGCAGACCCTAAAAGATTTAAGATTGACTTGATGAATCAACAATTGCCAAAACGAAAACTGAAATACCAGGGTTTGATGCACTATATTTGTTGGACAACTGAGACGGGGGGTGAATCAGTTGTTACTGTGCTTAAACAATTATGCCCATTTTAAACTCTTTACAGAACACTTAATGACGATCACAATGATGCAGGGAAGTAAGCAATAGAATATTAAACATCAATCACACACATGAAATATACAAAGACAGATATATCCTGAGGAAACCCATAAAGGGGAAAACCTCTTCTTCTTGATATGATAAGTAATATTTATTTTCTTTACATTGTCATTCTTATGAGCTCCAACTCCTCTTGAGGCTACAACCTCTGCTTTACAAGCAACAACTTATTGAGAGCACCAACTCTCTGGTTTCTCTAGCACCCACTAGAAGGAAGCACCAACTCCCTGAGTGTTCCAACACCAACTGGATGGAAGCACCAACTTCCAGTCACACAGGCACCAACGTGTATAACAGAGAACAATAGTTCTCCCTTGCACCACCCTGCCACCCTGGTTGTTTTGGCTGCAACTAGATGGAGGCTACAACTCCATGTGTTCAAGCACCCACTTGAAAATCTGAGGACACCAATCCTCCCAAGAACCTCCCTACCACCCTGAAATAGAAATATTTTATTTTTACAACTTTATCATAGTGATACAACATTTATCTATGGCTTACCAGTCTCATCATTGTTCTTCTACACTTCTCTACTCTTCCTACATCAATGTCTCTTTCCTCGTGTCTACTGCGCTTTTTGTTCTTCTCCTAGATATTCGTTTATGTTCCTTGCTTATTCTGCGCTTCAGCTCCTGCACACTGCATGCTTCTACCTGCATGAATCATACTCAATAGAAGCAACCATCTCTTCTTTGTTCTACGTTTTTATAATCTCTGTGCACCTTCTGTATACTTCATGCGCTATGCCACTGCATACTCTTCACTGCGTGATTGTTCTACCCTACAGGTTGTTCATAGCAACTCTTCCTCACTCCTGCATAGCTCGACAACAGAATCGCTTCACTTCTCTGTTTTGCATGCTTTTCTCATGTTGAGTAATCTCTTGATCATCATGGAAACTCTTCATCTTCTTTGGTGGTTCTATTCCCTATGAGTTCATCATTAGTGGTCGTTATGATGAGATTCGATAGCTTCTATGGTAGTCGAGAATCTTCATCTTCTCTGTCAGTTACAACCAATAAACTATGGATTATTTGGCTTCTATCCCCTTCCTTCGCGTGACCATCGACGATGACCAAGCGCTTATTCAAAAGGCGCTTCCCGATTTTTGTCTAGTGAGCGTTGGCTCCATTTCACAATATCACCTTGGGCTATGAGATTCATGTGACCAAGCGATTGCAGTCATATCCAAAGGTGGTTTAGACCAAACTGATTTTCACCCGACAATTCTCTACGAGCCTCCATGCATCATTTCTCCAAAAAACATGGTTTCAATTGTGGCCCACTTACGAAAAATTAAGGCACGAGCATGTTCTGGCCCCGCAATGGAGCACGACTATCGATCTCACGATATTTACGGTGCTCTTGAATGGATGCTTCATATCTTTCGTCTCAATTCAATGGACCAGATCTCTCCTTCCTCCATCACCGATTGAGGTTTCCTTCGTGATCCGGGCTCCAGGAGTTTCAAGTCTCAAACCCTTTTGATGTTGACTGGATATCTTTCAGAATGGAAGATCTGCTGACATCTGTCCTCTTCAATCGACGACTCTTCCTTCTTTCCTTTGTCCACGCATGATACTTAGTCTCAATGGTCATATGACATGTGTACTTGCTGACGTGGTTTCACATATGCCCTTTTCTAATGTGGTCTGCCACATTTCCTTGAGGACAATATTTGATAACATAATCTGCTGACATAGATCTCCCTGATCTAACAGTCATTGTCTGATCTCTAGATCCGATGGTTGAGAGAACTTCGTATTCCAGGAATTTTAAACCTTAAACCTTTGTTTCTTCCATAGACAATCTCCCGGAGTTGATGATCTGCAGACACTTGTCTCCCTAATTCTACGATTAGGATCTCCTTCGCAAATCCGATCTTCGAGACTTTCAATTCTCAAAATTCGCTTGCTCCCGGATCATTTCACCCAGAGTCCATGATCCAACGATGCGTGTCCCTCTCAGATCAACGATCCTCTTTCACTTCAGGACTTTGGCACTTTTGCCTTTGGGACTTCATCATGCCAAATCAATGGTCGACACTCTCCCTTTGATCGACGGTTGTGATCAAATCACAACTTTGCATGTCGGGTGTTTGAACATGAGCCAACCCTGACACTTCCAACTACCGATATCTAAAATACTCTAGATCAATGGCCCACAACCCTTTGTGATCCAATGGTCCAGATCTTATCGGGACTTCACGTTTCATGAAGTTGGAGGACTACTCACCTCCCTTCTCCCGACTTCCGATTTTCTAAAAATTGCTCCAAATCAATGGCTCACAACCCTCTGTGATCCAAGGGTCCAGATCTTATCGGGATTTCACGTTTTGCGAAGTTAGAGGACTACTCACCTTTGACTTTTCTAGTTTGTAAGTCAACGAAATGATGATCTCTCGCCATGTGTCCTCTAGATCCAATGGTTCATATCTCATCGTGATTTCACATTTCACGGAGTTGGAGGATGGATCTCGTCTATTATTCTCTTTGCATTTATACTGGATCTGATAGTTATTGGTCCTCAGTGCTTAGATCCAATGGATCAGATCTGTACTTCTCCTCTGCACTTCCCTTGGTCACTGGACTCTAATATAACATACATTGGGTATTCGGGATTGGTGATCCAATGACCACTGTCGTTCCTCCTCCTGAGATTTGGCTTTCTCAAATATCTAAGTGTCAAAGGCTAGGACCTCTGATCCTTCTACGAGCCTTGATATATGGGATCTCGTCTATGCATCTCAGAAGGCTATCTCTCTTGATCTTTGATCTCTGCATATTGTTTTCTTCTTCACTGAGCTTTGATCTTTGTTCTTGTTTTTCCATCGATGCACACTCTGATCTTGCCATCAATGAAAATCACACTCTACCTGTAAACATGCCAACAATCTCCCCCTTTTGCATTGATGGAAACCCTAAAAGGTTGCGCTATTCTCCAACTATAGCATCCAGACCACACCTTTTCTCCCCCTTTGACATCAATGTCAAAGAAAATATGCTCCCCCTAAGTTGTTGCAGTACTTGTCGGAGGTATGAGATATTCAACCAATACATACTCCCCCTGATAGGATGGACACTCTTAGGTTGATAATGGGGTTACTCCCAACTTCTAGAATAGATACTCGAACTGAGCTTTTGTAAGAGGTTTAGTGAAGATATTTGCAATTTGATCTTTGGATGGAATATAATGCAAAACAACAACAATGTTGGTCACCTGTTCCCTCAAGAAGTGATACTTGATGGGTATATGCTTGGTCTTAGAGTGAAATACAGGGTTCTTTGATAGACTGATTGCACTGGTATTATCATAATGAATTGGGATCGATGTAGTATATTTTACCTCCAAGTATGCAAGTGTCTGAATCATCCACAATACTTGGGTACAACATGTGGCAACTGTAATGTATTCATCTTTTGTAGTTGATAAGGAAATGGAACCTTGCTTCTTGCTCAACCATGATACAAAGGAATCTCCTAAGAAGAATGCACATCCACTCATGCTTTTCCTTTCATCCACGCAGTTAGCCCAATCAACATCTGAATAGACTAATAGTTGAAAATTTTGATTTCTAGGATACCATAGGCCATAGTACATTGTTCCTTTCAAGTATCTGAATATTCTTTTGACATCTATGACTCTATTTAGATGTAGCCTGATACCTTCCTATGATGCCAACAACATGCATTATTTCTGGACGGGATTTTGTGATGTACAATAGGTTTCCTATCATATACCTATATGAAATCTGATCAACATCAGGTGAATCATCATCCTTGCTTAACTTACATCCAGTGACCATAGGTGTGCTCATAGGTTTAGAATCTTCCATTTGAAACCTTTTCAACATTTCTCTTAGATATTTTTCTTGAGAAATAAATATTCCTTCAGACCTCTGAGTAATTTATAGGAAAGAAAAAATGGCAGTTCCCCTATCATAGACATTTCAAATTCAAACTACATGGCAGAAGCAAACCATTTTACCAATGAAGCATTATTACTACCAAAGATGATGTCATCTACATAGACCAACACAATGAGAAGATCATTACCCTCTGTTTTGATATATAGATTGTTGTCAATTGTTCTTCTCTTGAACCCTTTGTCTCATAGATACATATCTAGTTTGTGATACTAGGCATGAGGAGCTTGTTTCAGCCCATATAAGGATTTCTTCAACTTGCAGACAAAGTTAGGGTTATCTGACAGTTGGAAACCCTCTGATTGTTCCATATGGACTTCTTCTTTTATATCTATCTCCATTTAGAAAAGTTGACTTGACATCCATTTGGTAGACTTTAAACTGTTTATGACAAGCATAGGCAAGAAACATTCTAATAGCTTCTAATCTTGCTAAAGGTGCAAATGTTTCATCAAAGTCCAGTCCTTCTAGTATTTGAGCATATCCTTTGCAGACCAATCTAGCCTTATTTCTTACAATATTTCCTTGCTCATTCATCTTATTTTTGTAGACCTATTTGGATCCTATTACATTTTTATTTGTTGGCCTCGGAACGAGTTCCCAAGTGTCATTCTTTTCAATCGGGTCCAATTCCTCATTCATTGATTTTAACCAATTTACATCTTCACTGGATTCATTGAAGTTCTTGGGTTCCACCATGGATATTAAGGCCGTATGTTATTTCTTGGTGTCTTTGATTATCCTTCTCCTGGTTTGTACAACTTTGTCTTTCTCACCAATTATCTAACTTTCAGGATGATTCTTTTGAGTAATTATGGAGGAAGGATTTGATGATGATTGTTGTCCTTACTCTTCTTGTGTGGGTGTCTCTTCTCCATCCAATTCTTGGACCTGTTCATCTTTCGTTTCAGCTATGTCCTCTGTAGTAGGCTCAATATTGCTCACCTCTCTTTATGGGACTCCTTCATCAACCTTTAAATCAATGCAATCAACTAATTTATGCAATATTTTATTAAAGAATCTATATCCTTTACTATTAGTATCATATCCTAAGAAGATTCCTTCATCATCCCTGTCATCATACTTGCCAAGGTTTTCATTATTATTATTTATGTAGAACTTACTCCCAAATACTTTGAAGTGTTTGATTGAAGCAGGTCTTCCATACCATAGTTCATAAGGTGTCTTGTCACTATGTGGTTTGAGGTGGGCCTTGTTAAGAATATGGACTATTGTGTGTATTGCTTCTACCCAGTAATTTTGACCAATGTTCTTCTCATTCATCACTGACCTGCCCATTTGTTGAATTGTTCTGTTTTGCCTCTAAACTACTCCATTTTGTTGTGGAGTTCCTGGGATTGTGTATTCTCTCTTGATCCCATGTTTATCACAGAATTCCTTGAACTCACTTGACATAAATTCTCCTCCTATGTCTGATCTTACTTCCTTTAACCTATTGCCTGCTTGATTCTCAGTTAAAGCCTTAAATATTTTAAATTTCTCAAATGCTTCATATTTTTCTTTCAGAAAAGAAACCCAAGTAAGTCTGGAGTAATCATCAATGATTAGCATAAAGTAGTTTTCCTTCCCTATGCCTTCCTTTCTTTATGGTCCACATAAATCCATATGAACTAATTGGAGTGATTTCTCTATTGAAGTAGAGCTCTTGGATTTAAATTGTGTCCTGGTTAGCTTTCCTACTTGGCAAGGTTTACACACAGAGTCTTGTGGCTTTGATATTCTTGGAATATCTTTTACTGCCTCAAGATTTGTGAGCTTGATTAAGTGGTCAAAGTTTATATGTCCAAGTCTCCTATGCCATAATGATCTTTCATCATGTTTTCTTAGATGAAACTCTTCTTTATCTTCTTTCATCACATATACATTATTTTCCATCCTTATGCCTTTATCCACCACTTGTCCCGAGTTTACAGACTTTATCTTACAATCCTTGGAAGTGAACACCACTTCACATCCTCTGTCACACATTTGAATTACACTGAGAAAATTATGTTTCATCCCATATACAAGGAGAACATCCTGGGCTTTTCCTCTACTATTACTCAAACTTACCATCCCTTTACCCTGGATTTTACTTGGTTCATAATTTCCAAAGGTTACATTTCTTGTTTTGATTTTACTTATAGACAGAAACTTATCCTTGTCTCCAGTCATGTGCTTGGAACATCCAATGTCTATATACCAAGGGTCTTTTGTCTTTCTTTTTCCATGTGCTAGAATTTCTAGCTAAATAATTTATCCTTGGATCTGCCTTGTACTTTTTCAAATGACAGTTTGCAGCTTTGTGGCTGAAGTTATGACAATTATAACATTCAAGCTCATTGTTTAGTAGTTCAAAGTGATTGGTGCTACGTTGTCTATTCATTGGCTTCTTAGTTCTGTGTTGTAAAGATTGTCTATTTATTGACCTCCTCAGTTGCATGTCTCTAAACTTAATTTGACAGTTTACAATCTTATGACCAAAATTAGAACAGTAAAAATAGTAGCCATGAAAGAAATTTTGGTACCTGAAGGATTGCCTTCTTCTTGGATTTTGTTGCTCCATATTCTAATCTCTTTGTTTTTTATCAGGGATCATATTGTCTTTATTAGCTTTAGGTGACAGAGTACTCTCATGGTTTGATTGTCTGCTGACTTGGAACTTGATCATCTTTACTGGCTCTTTTCTTTTTGGCTATTTACTGCTTGAACCATTTACATAACCTAAACCAGTCTTCAACAATGGAGATCTCTATTTGCTCAAAATGTGGTTTAGTTCTATTGTAGCTTTACTGCTTGAAAGGTTTTGAAGATACAATTTTTTAAACCTCTCCATCTCCTTTTTTGTTTTTACTACCTCTTCTTCCAAGGCTTCACATCTTGCCTTCTTTTCTGATAATTGTTGTTTCAAAATGTCCTCTATTTTATTTGCCTATTCTAATTCCACTTTTAGCAGGGCAAAGTCTTCATTAGGTTCTTTATTGTCTTTCTCAAACTGTATCAACAATTGGTTTTTCTTTTTCTTAATAGATCCGAGTCTAGCAATTTCTTCTAGAGAAATGATCAGTTCTCCTTCCAAGTCAACCACAGCTTCTTCATCGTCAACATTACTTCCTATGCTTTTATTATCATAATCCTCTTGGCCCATAAGCATAAATTCATTAACCTTATCTTCACACGAGGAGTCATTATTTGTTTCTTCTGAAGATTCATCATTGTTTACACATAAACGTTTCTTTTTACCAAATCTCTTGGGTTTGAACTTCATTTCTCCTTCAGAATTCTGATTCTGCTTCTTGTGTGGACACTTAGATGCAAAGTGACCTATATTTCCACATTTAAATCATTTGAAGGGAAATTTGCCTTGGTACTTGCCTGATCCTTTATTTAGTCTTGTCACAAATTTTGCTTCAATTTCATCAGGCTCAGATTCCTCATTCTTATCAACCTTAAATGATGCTTCTCTAGAAGTGGATTTATCTTTACCTATCCTCATTTCATATGCAATCAAAGTTCCTAGAAATTGATCAAAAGGCAGAGTTTTTAGATCATTAAGTTATTCTATAGTAGAGATCTTTGGGTTGAACCTAACTAGCAAAGATATTAAAATCTTCTGGACTAAAACTACATCTTCAAACTTCTCACCAAGACTCTTCATGGCATTCACTAGTTCTTCAACTCTTAGAAAGTACTTCCCAACAGTTTCATCCTCTTTCATCTTTAGTTGTTCAAACTATAATTTGTAGGTTTGAAGCTTGGTATCCTTTACCTTCTCATTACCTTCATAACTACTAATGAGTTTGTCCCACATTTATTTGGCAGTTTCTAAGTGCATAACTTTTACAAATTCTTCTTCTACCATCCCACTCAGAATAGCATTCATAGCCTTAGCGTTGAAGCTGAATTCTATCTTGTCATTCTTATTAGCTAGTACAACTGGATTTACATAACCAGTCTCTACCACATACCAGACATCTGCACCTAAAGCAATTATGTAGGTTATCATCCTAACTTTCCAGAAGGAAAATTTTGTTCCATTGAACAGAGGAGCCTTATTGGTTGAGTTCCTTCATGGATTGACATGTTTAAGCTTGTTGATCTACCTTTAAATAAAAGAAAACGACTCCGATACCAATTGTTGGACAACTGAGAGGGGGGGTGAATCAGTTGTTACTGTGCTTAAACAATTATGCCCATTTTAAACTCTTTACAAAACACTTAATGACGATCACAATGATGTAGAGAAGTAAGCAATATAATATTAAACATCAATCACACACATGAAATATATAGAGACAGATATTTCCTAAGGAAACCCATAAAGGGAAAAACCTCTTCTTATTGATATGATAAGTAATCTTTATTTTCTTTACATTATCATTCTTATGAGCTCCAAATCCTCTTGAGGCTACAACCTTTGTTTTACAACCAACAGCTTGTTGAGAGAAACAACTCTTTGGTTTCTCTAGAACCCACTAGAAGGAAGCACCAACTCCCTGAGTGTTCCAACACCAACTGGATGGAAGCACAAAATTCCAGTCACACATGCACCAAAATGTATAACAAAGAACAATAGTTCTCCCTTGCACCACCCTGCCACCCTAGTTTTTCTAGCTGCAACCAGATGCAAGCTACAACTCCCTATGTTCAAGCACCCACTTGAAACTCTGAGGACACCAATCCTCCCAAGCACCTCCCTACCACCCTAAAATATAAATCTTTTCTCTTTACAACTTTATCACAATGATACAACATTTATATATGGCTTACCAATCTAATCATTTTTCTGCTACACTGCTTTGTTCTGCTTGCATCAGTGTCTCTCTCCTCACGTCTGTTGAGCTTTCTGTTCTTCTCTCAGATATGCATTTATGTTCCTTGATTCTTTTGCGCTTCAAATCCTACACATCGCATGCTTCTACCCACATGAATCACACTCAACAATAGCAACCATCTCTTCTTTGTTCTGCGTTTTTATACTCTCTGTGCACCTTCTACATACTTCATGTGCTATGCCACTACATACTCTTCACTGCGTGATTGTTCTACCCTACAGGTTGTTCATTGCAGCTCTTCCTCACTCCTGCATAGCTTGACAATATAATCACTTCACTTCTTTGTTATGTATGTTTTTCTCACGTCGAGTCATCTCCTAATCATCATGAAAACTCTTCATCTTCTATGGTGGTTCTATTCTCTGTGAGTTCATCATCAGTGGTCGTTATGTTGAGATTCCTTATCTTCTCTACAGTCGAGACTCTTCATCTTCTATGTCAGTTACAACCAATCAACTATGTCTTCTTTGGCTTCTATCCCCTTCCTTCGCGTGACCACCGACGGTGACCAAACGCTTATTAAAATTCAAAAGGCACTTCCTGATTTCTATCTAGTGAGCGTTGGCTTCATTTCACGATATGACCTTGGGATATGAGCTTCATGTGACCAAGTGATTGTGGTCGCGTCCAAAGGTGGTTTAGACCAAACTTCTTTTCACCCTGCAATTCACCACGAGGCTCCATGTGTCCTTTCTCCAAAAATTGTGGTTTTGATTACAACCTGCTTACGAAAAATTAAGGCCTGAGCATGTTCTGGACCTGCAATGGAGCACGACCGTTGATAACATGATCTTAACAGTTCTCTTGAATGGACAGTTTATATATGTTCTCTCAAGTCCACGGACCATATCTCTCCTTCCTCCATCACCGACTGAGGTTTCCTTCGTGATCCGAGCTCTGGGAGTTTCAAGTCTCAAACCCTGTTGATGTTGACTGGATATCTTCTAGAATGGAAGATCTACTAACATATGTCCTCTTCAATCGATGGGTCTACCTTATTTCCTTTGTTCACGCACGATCCTTAGTCTCAACGCTCATATGACATGTGTACTTGCTGATGTGGTTTCCCATATACTCTTTACTGACGTGGTTTGCCACATTTCCTTGAGGACAAGATTTACTGATGTAGATCTCCCTGATCTAACGATCATTGTTTGATCTCCAGATCCAACGATTGATGGAACTTCGCATTCCAGTAATTTCAAACCTCAAACCTTCGTTTGTTCCATACAACAATATCCCCAAGTTGATGATCTGCAGACACCTGTCTCCCTGATTCTATGATCAGTATCTCCTCTATGAATCCGACCTTCAAGAATTTCAATTCTCAAACTTCTCTTTCTCCCATAGCATTTCACCCGAAGTCCATGATCCAACGACGCCTGTCCCTCTTGGATCAATGGTCCTCATTAACTTTGGGACTTCAGCACTTCGGCCTTCGAGACTTCATCGTGCCAGATCAACGGTCCACACTCTCCCTTTGATCGACGATTGTGATCAAATCACGACTTCGCGTGTCAGGTGTTTGAACATGAGCCAACTCTGACTCTTCCAACTCTCGATATCCAAAATACTCTATATCAATGGCCCACAACCCTTTGTGATCCAACAATCTAGATCTTATCGAGACTTTGTGTTTCGTGAATTTGGAGGACTACTCACCTCCCTTCTCCTGACTCTCGATTTTCCTAAACTTGCTCCATGTCAATGGCCCACAGCCCTCTGTGATCCAACAGTCCAGATCTTATCAGGATTTCATGTTTCGCAAAGTTGGAGGACTACTCACCTTTAAATTTTCCAGTTCGCGAGTCAGTGAAATGATGATCTCTCGCCACGTGTCCTCTGGATCCAACGGTTCAGATCTCATCGCGATTTCACATTTCATATATTTGGAGGATGGATCTCGTCCATTATCCTCTTCAAAATTATACTGGATCCGATGGATTTTGTTCCTCGGCGCTCAGATCCAACGGATCAGATTTGTACTTCTCCTCTACGCTTCCTCTGTTCATTGGACTCTGATCTAACAGACATCAGGTATTCGAGATTGGTGATCCAATGACCATTGTTGCTCCTCCTCCTGAGCTTTGGATTTCTCAAATCTCTAAGTTTCAAAGGCCATGACCTCTGATCCTTCTTCAAGCCTTGATGTATGGGATCTTGTCTATGCATCTCAGAAGGCTATCTCTCTTGAGCTTTGATCTCTACATATTGTTTTCTTCTTCACTGAGATTTGATCTATGTTCTTTTTTTGCCATCGATGCACACTCTAATCTTTCCACCAATGACAAGCACGCTCTTCTTGTAAACATGCCAACAATATTATCTCCAAGTTAATGAAATGAACTTTCAAAACTGACAAGAAAAGAACTCAAAATTTTTCAAAAATAAAAAGACAGAAGTCTAATTATTGGACAATCACCCAAAAATTAGAACCATTGACAATAAAAAATGACATCCAAGGGTCGGATGAAACTTGATGAATCTTGAATGTTTGAACTTTCACAACTTGATCCAAGATAATACATTATCAAAAGAAAAAAGAGTTATATAAAAAAACATTTCAAATAAACAAAGTCCTAAGAAATCCAACAAGGATCTGAGGCCTAATTATAAGTAAAAAAGGATCAAGAAATAGAGAGGAAAAGGGCCAAAAATCAGTCCAGAAACCGAGGGGGGGGGGGGCATCCTAGCTTTAAACAAGCCAAAAAAGTGCCCCAGATCAAGTGAAACTCAACCCAGACTTAGCATAAAGAAAATAAAGGACTTTGTAAACTACTCAAAGAGGGTGAAAACACATAGAAACTCAGAAAGAAAGCATTCAAATCAACAATGAAAAAGGCAAGAGACTAAAAAACAAGGAAACACTTGTTCCCCAGTATGGATTCCAAAAATTGTTGTGGGAAATATCACCCTATAGATAGGTTGAGCTCTCTTTAGCTAGTTTTTCTTCAACTAAGACATTTCTAACAAATAGACACTAACATTCCAAACTCCATCTATTCTATTTATTTACTTGCATAGAGAGATAGAGGAAAGAAATAGGAATGGTACCTTTTCCAATAGTCTGCTCTCGCTATTCCAAAGCTTGAGCTCCATATCCACAACTTGAGCATGAATATGAACCTACAAAAATGATATACAAACTCTCTACCACTACTACCTAATGTTAGATGATAGCAATCCTACTTGAAATGCAAGTAGACACATGCAAGAAATAATGAATAAGATAGATGTATGGAAATAGGCTAAGCTCTTTATTGATATAAGAAACATGAACAACTTACAACCATGATGTGTTGCAAGTATTCCTCCACACTTCTCCTTTCCGTCCCCTTATGTGCACTGCAAGAATACTCCTGAAGTATGAGATCAAAAGTTTGATACCTTTCATGAACCCCCTTGAACCTTGAGAGGCCTAGTTTATATGGTACCTTGGGAGGTTTAACCAACACAGGGAATCAAGGGAATGGTTGAGTATTAGGTGCATAAGGTTGAGATTCTTCCTCCTTAGGTTGGGATTTATTTCTCAAAATGGAGGAACTCGAAGGCATGAGTCATCTCAAGCCATAACAACCCAAATCCTTCTCGAAATAACTCCCCTGGATCCAAGGAAACCTCCCTAACTGCAAGGAAACTCCCCCATAAGGGAAGACATGGCATCCTTTATGCTCCCCTTGAATTGGAAAAGGAAGAGGGATGCTTTCCTAGAGTGGGGAGGGGAGCATCCTTGGTCAAACAAGGCTAGAAATACAAGGAGAAATGTGGGTTTTTGACCTCCAAATGATGGTTTTGATCCTCTAACTTCACTAGGGATCATGTCATGTGATTTTTACATGGTGTCAATGTTGTAATACTTATAAAATCATGACATTTAATTCATGACGCTGAGTAATCATACCCCAATGCATTTGTGACACTTACAGGGTGAGATGTCATAATTGTGACACTTAGGAAAGTGAGATGTGACACTTGCGACACTTGGATAGGTGTGACAAAATGGTGTATAAAAAATACACAATTTTCAAATCTATTCACTAGTAAAATTTCAGGATCATACAACATTGGTTGCCTATCAACATTCATATGTCCTTGGCATTTAGCTAAATGGTTAGGCTTTTTTCATTTTTAAAATAAATATATGCAATAGAGGGGAAATAGATTACAAATTAAACTATGGCTTAAAATTACCTATCAATCAAGAACCATCTATATTTAAGTCACTAAAACCATAATCACTTTCTTTTTGGCCAAATTAGCCCATAATTTTCTAGTACAAAATTAGGGTCACATAAGGTTATTTTCATTCCCTTTACATGATAATGAAAATCTATGCATTGACCTAATGAGGATGAGAAAATCAAGAGAGGAAAGTTATACAAATACATCTTAGACATTGATATAGGGTGAAATGTTGGTTTCTAACCCTACATTCCCATGATCTGTGCCAAGTGATAGAAATAACTATATTAAAAGTTAAGGGAAAAACGGAGCCAATAAATTAAAGTTTTTAAGAGGAAACACAACAACAAAATCACAACATATTTAACCATAAACATCAAAACACTATTGCAACAACAAAATCACAACATATTTAACCATAAACATCAACCAACCAATGCATCTACACAGATTCCATTCACACCAATCTCATGGGTTGGGGAGCATTTAAAACACTATAGAGCAAAATGAAGATCATTTAATATAAGAGAATAGAGAAATGGTAAGTATTCCATGAAAAGAATGAAAGAACCATGTAAAAGTGATTCTTCTCATGCATTGTCAAATGCAAGCAATGCGATCACAAATTCAACTATTGGTTAGTCAAAGATCTTATATTTACCAAATGAATGAAAAATTGAGCTTTTTTCCGAGGAGGGTTGAGGACATGAGCATTAACATTAAGTAGATAAAGATAAAGAATGAGCCAAGACATGTAAAGATCGAATTAAACTTTAAGAGAAAGGATATAGAAGAAAACATTGCTAACATTTACATAAAAATCCACATAAAACTTTAAGGGATCAAATATTATATCTAAGTGTAGTACTTTAGGTGAATATTTTAGTTTGATAAATTCATACGTTTAGGTGAATATTTTAGTTTGATAAATTCATACGTGTAGATAATGTAGGAAAATATTCAATTAAAAAAACACATAAAACTATTAATCCTTGTAATGTTTCATGAATATTATCATTCTAATTGTATTTGATATAAAAAATTAAAAAAAGGTGAAATTTTAAATAAAAATTGTCATTTGGAAAATTTAGCTTCTATAAAAAAATGCTAAAAATAGTTAATTAATGAAAAATTGCCACTAAAAAAAATACCTTGCTAACATCATCAAAGAAGAACAAGAGAAGCATGAAAAATCCCTAAACCTAAGAATTGTTGCTTTGAAAGAAGAGGAAAAAGAGGATATTATAGAAAAGGTTAGTGGTTTTCTACATAAACTATGCACATCCGATATGTAGTGCCCCATTTGTTTCTACTTGTTTGATAGACCGGATCTTATTATTTGAGGGAATGTTTTATAAATGGCTCAGTTTATTTATTGGCTCGTACTTTGAGGATGAAACTCAAACTTTTTGATTATTTGATTGGCTTTAAGTGATGATTTGGAATGGGTTCATTTGAATGTTTTTATGATAACATGGATGGATTAAAAATGATTTATTGGCATAAATGATATTGTCGATTCATATGATATGACACTTTGAAATGAAAATGTTGGATAAATTAAATTGTAGTTGCTACTAATGGTTTTCCTACTATGAAAAGAAAACCACATGTGTATATTTACGTGGGATTGTGTCAACATTGTATTGGACTTTGAATTGAGTCAGGGTATTATAATATGTTAAATAGTTAATGTTATTCTTTGATTATGATTATGGAACTAATTGATGCATTGATTGTAGTGTGTGTGGGCACATGGAACATGCTTTCCAATTAGTCCAAATATGTGTAATGGGCGTGTATGGAAGTTCACAAGGTACTATCGGGTGAGGAGGAACAACATTACTATTTCCCCATACTTGAACTCATTTTCTATGACCTAGATTGAAAATATAGTGATGCTTTTACATAGAGGTTGTACAATGTCGTAAGAGTAGGCCACAAATTCAGTCACTCAGAAGATTTAGCTGAGGGGCATGCAATAAGTTGAGATCCTTCTTCCTCAGTGACCATTAGTCTCTAAATAAGGGTGACAAAGCTTGAGTTAATAGAGTCTCAACCATTGCACCTTTTTCCCCACAAAGAAAGTTGGATTCTTGAAGGGCATGCATAAACATGACACCCTTGGTATTTATTGAAAGGTATCTCTTGAAGGGCATGAAGAAGTAAGGAAGCCTTGGTATCAGTTATAAATTTTCAAGTGTACATAGAAATAAGATTGATTGAAGCATATAAAAGATGATCACTTAAGTATGTKCATTTTATTTAAATATGAGAAGAATGAGTGTATTGTTTATGCATTGTAACATAAAGGAAAAATCAATTAATTAGACARTAATATGATTGAGCATATAGTTTATTGGGTATCTCATAAAAASGATAAATGAATTAATTAATTACAAATCATTAAGAAAATAAATACATTTACAATGTGCATGAAATGAAAATAGTAATTTCATTTAACAAGAAACTTATTGTTTGGTATTTCCTATCACTTGGGTGGGAAAAAAGAGACCATTGAGTGTAAACTAGGCAAAAGTTACACCATAGTTAGAATGTGAATGTTGGTCCATAAACACAAATCATCAATGGGAGGTAAATAGATAAAAAGCAACGTAAATTCAAAGAGAATGGGAATAAAACATGACACAATGAAATAGGGTGAAATGTATAGAAAATGGAAATACCAAAAAGATTACATCATTGAGGATTAGGATGAGAATGCAGGCTCTCCTATCCTTCTTGGGAGGGTCCTTTGGAACCTTATCTCTCTCTAGTTGAACAAGAAGTGTGCAAAAATATATCCAAGGGGAGAGATCAATGCACAAGCTTGGTGTTATGGGTGCAAGAGTGATATCTTGAGAAATATGATTCTCCAAGACTCATCCAAGCAACATAACAATGCTTAACCTTCTATATTTTGAATGCACACCCACAACCTCTATTTATAATCTTTGATCAAGCTCAATAATAGTTGGTTCCAAGTGGGAAAGAGGTGCCACTTGGATGTGGTTTCCCATGTTTGAGTGGACATGGAACCACCCAAGGTACCATATTTGAATTCCATGGAATTCGAGACCTCTTTGTACCTTATCCTAATAGTACTTGTGATGGGAGTTTTTTCATAAATGCACTGAATGTGGTTGAAACTTCACTTCTGGTCAATCCACGTGGATTTCAAAGGTAAAAATGGGCATATCATGCAAAATCCACATTGTTGAGTCATGCAAATGAATTAAAAACCCGCTTTACATAGTTTTTGTGCTCTACTAAGTACAATGTATTAATTCCATGAATATGCACTTTTCTATATTGAATTGATGGTCCTTCCAGTGATCACTTGCATAGCTCTGTGAGAATTTTTTAGGTGATAAAAATCATCCCTAATGTGATAGGTTAGGAGAAAACATATAGCTGAAATACATCATCATTTATTTTTCTTGTGCATTGAATCTTGTTGAGAGAGAGAGAGAGAGAGAGGACATCTCATGGAGTACAAGGTGAGATCCACCTGCAAAAACACAATCATAATTGAAAAATGAAATTTCTTTATACAAATGAGGGATTCATTCCCCATGCCTCATTCCATAAACAAAAAGTATTACAATAGTAGACAAAAAGTTGAGGGCTCTTCTATGAGCATAAGAAGTATGAAGGAATCAATGATGTTGTAACTAGAAAATTGGTGAAGTAGAAATATACAACACCCTTAGGGGTGTCGACAATAGTAAAGAACTACTTTGAGGACAAATATCCTTGGAACTTGAAATAGACACATGGAATATGTGTTCATACTTGATGGACTTGATGGTTTGTCAAGCCCAAGGGTCTTCAACTGGAACTAGTAAGTTTAATTGTCATAAAGTAAGACCCATCCTGATGTGGATATGTGTTGATGTCAAACATTAGGGGGGTGATTGGAAGCAGAGATAAATTATGATTCTCTCTATCTCATCTGGGGTTCACCATTTGTATGATAATGGGAACTGAGATATTTCAACATTCCTGGAAACTAGTGTTGATGTCGACAAGAATGAAGTGACGATCACAAAGGGAAACATGCCCCTTGAAATCAACTGACTATGAACCAAGTATTGAATTTTTAATAGTGATGTGTTACTAACAAATATGGACAAGGTATGTGGTTAATGGGACTCAATACTATCCTTGGGTGGAGCATTTACATTGAGTCACCCTTGTCTGCATACAACCTCATTATTGTCCACACCTCACATATCCCAACACCCTTCACTGTGATCCTTAGTGTAGTCACCAATCTATTTGGTCTTTTTTTTTTCACCTAGGTGAGAAAAAAGAGACCATTAAGTGTAAACTAGGAAAAATTTATACCACAATTATAATGTGAAAGTAATTCCAAACACAAATCATCAATGCAAGGTAAATAGATAAAAAGAAACATAAATGCAATGAGAATGGGAATAAAACATGACACAATGAAATATAAGCAAGGGTTAAATGTATACCAAATGGAAATACCAAAATGATTACACCATAGAGGATTGGGATGAGTAGGTGGGTTCTCCTCTCCTTATTGGGAGGGTCCTTTGTTGTCCTTTAGAACCTTCTCTCTCTAGTTGAACAAGAAGTGTGAAAAAATATCTCCAAGGGAATATATCAATGCACAATATTGGTGATATAGGTGCAAGAGTGATATCTTCAGAAATATGATTCTCCAAGACTCATCCAAACAACATAAAAATGCTTAACCTTCTATATTTTGATTTCATGCTCATGGCCTCTATTTATAGGATTTGATCAAGCTCAATAACAAATAGTTCCAAGTGGGAAAGACATACCACTTGGATGTGGTTTCCCATGTATGAGTGGACATGGAACCACCCAAGGTACCATCTTTGAATGTCATGGAGTTTGAGACCTCTTTGTTTCTTAGCCTAAGAGTACTCCTAATTGGATTTTTTCCCATTAATTCATTGAATGTGGTTGAAATTTCACTTCTAGTCAATCCACATGACTTTAAAAGGAACATATGTTAGAATTGGACAACAAATATTTGATAGTGTAGTGCGGCCAGAAGATCATGGTGCTCCCCAGCAACCCCATCCCAGTGGGGTGCATCCCCAAGATGTCCATGTGACTGAGGCCCACGATGATAAAATGGTTGTATATTAATCATGTACTTAATAATTTTGTACTTATACATTTACGATTTTGTCCTTATAATTTTTTTCATTTCAATGGAAGAGAATGTCGTAGTTGAGCCCCCTCGACCTGAAGATGATCAACAGAATAGGGCATCCATTCCAACAGTGTCGACTAGTGGACCAGCAGGTAAATAATTACATTGCAAAGGTTTTTTTTAATATTAATGAACTACTTCAATGATATTTAAAAATTAGCCATATAAATTTAATATTTTTTGTTTTGGTAGGTGATGGCCCCTCACAGAAGCCTCCACTTCGTGGGTACGAAACCAGGCGTGTTCGGCATGAAAGGAATGAAGCAACATCAGTTGTTGAAGAGCACCCAATAAACGAAGACATGGACATGGATGAATTACTTAAGAACTGGAAAACACAAAAGAAGACTAAAATAAATTGATGTTGTATAATAATTTTATAAGACAGATAGATGTACATTATATGGCTAGTATATTTGTAACATATTTTGAATGATAAATCTCATTTATAAAAGAACAATATAAGACATATGCCTTTGAATGAGAATATAGATTGGGTATTGGGGAATTGAGAGTGATGTGAGGGGGGGGAGGGCTATAGGAGCTTCCACCTTCACATGGTTGGTCCCGTTCAGTAGAGAAAAAATTATTGGAGCCGTTTATTCTTGGAGCAAACCTCTCTCAATACAACAGAGCAACAACATAGTAAATGTTCACTTTGTTGTTGCTCCTTCAAATCGTGGGAGGTTTTCTCCAAGATCAGACAACTCCAATAAATTATTCTCGAAATCGAAACCAAGATGTTCTTATTCAGACTATCACATATGAGATGTGTGTTTGTGTGTCACTATTTAATCTCCTTTCATATGGATTTTACAAAAAATAATATCAATGGTGTTTACTATTTGCAATCTTGTCGGTTTTAATTTCTATTAGGATTTATTGACATGTCTTAAAAGTATTTTTTGGTTTTTACTAAAAACTAAATATAATTATGTTTGTATTTACTACAATATGCAGTTCATGCATTTGCAGATGATCTAGATGTTGTATCAATGCAATGCTACACACTAGAATATCAAAGATCAGGTATGTCTTGTCTTTTTTCTTCTTTTTATGACTTCTTAAGGTTCCTTTTATTTATTTATTTTTACATTACCATATTTTGTGGGACACTATGGGGCCAATAATTCTATCTAATGAACCACACCCAAGTATATTGTAGCATATAGGATTCCCTTTAGTTCATCATATCATATGATTCACACAGCTAATCTAACACTTCAACTTGGTTTTTTGTGGTTGTGTATAAGTAGTCCCCTGGATATCATAGTATAAGAATAACCATAATTATGCAATACAGTATTTGAAATGAATGAGATATATATACCACTTCTGAGTACAAATTACAAGTCATAGGCACCAATGAACCTAAACACACATCCCAAGTTCCAAGAATATGAAAATCAAACATCCCACCAGCCTAAAAGTGGATAGGGGGTTGGGTGTGTTACACCAATGACCTCTATACACTCCTATGATATTTTTTACTCTCCTGTGATATTTATTGTAATATTTATTATTTTTTTGTAGAGTATTGCTTTAGCACCAAAGGAAATTATTCCACCCTTACCTCTAGAGAAAGAGAAACTTGAAAATTCTTTAGCTATAGACATTTCTACCAATCTATTAACCGATGTCATTCCACCAACACTTGGAAGTTTCACTGCACTCGAATCATTGAATCTATCCAACAATTCCTTAAGAGGTTCCATTATGTATTCACTTGGGTATCTACAAAATCTCATGGACATGGATCTCTCTTATAACTCCTTATCAAGGACAATACCAATTACTCTCAACAAGTTGAAAGAGCTTCATTGTTTGAATTTACAATTGACTTAAAAAGTGTGGTCTATAGGCACTATGTTTTATTGAATACGTTTGTAATACCTACTCTGTGAATCGAGGAATTTTGCAACTCGTAAATTCTTATGGTTATAAGGTGTGGTCGGTGATAAAATAACTATACCAGATCACAATTGTCCCTTCCTCACTAATGGAAGGGTATTGGGACACTATTTGAGTCAAGTCGGTCATATGGGTTATTTTAAACTTCAACACATGCCTATAAATACAAATCCATGCCATGCATTTCATAACAACTTATAAATGTAAGGTTATGCTAGAGGAATTAATCCAAAGAGTAGGAACACCATTGCATCCTCTCAATTGATCTAGTGTCGTCTTGTTTTCATGTTGCCCATTCTCCCCTCCAAATTTTCCATGCACAAGGGGAACTTTGCATGTTCATATTCATAGATAAAGAGAGCCTATTGGAGGGTTAAAGGATCCTCCCATGGACAATATTGAAGTCCATAAGTTGAAAGATTCCTCTTAGGTGATATATTTCATGTTATTATGTCTTTTCACTGGATAATAAATAATGTATTCTCTTTTCCCCAAAAAATGTTGTTTGAATAATTGAAATTAATTGTTTTGATTGTTTATAAGTTACTATACATGTTAGAGGATAGATAGGTTGTTTTACTTGCTGTTCACAAATCCTTTTTATCTTCTCTTAGTTTTGATAACCAACTAGGATAAGTTTTTGGTACTCACATGCATAACCTCATATGTAGAATGGAAACCATATTGGGGACTTTGTTCTATTAAATCTCACTCCTTCTTAGTTTTAAGGATATTTTTCTAATATCACACCACTATCAGGTCCAAGACCTTGGATATTCCCTCGAAAATTTTCTTTTATTCAGGGTCTGACTTCTATAAATCTTTGTATGTAGATTCAATTTTTCCACTCTTTGTCAATTGCTCCAACCATGTAGTTTAATTCATTTAAGTGTGTATAAATTAAAATTAACTTTCATATTTGGATAAAGGAAGAAGGCATTTCATATATATATATATATATATATATATATATATTAAAATTAACTTTCATATTTGGATAAAGGAAGAAGGCATTTCATATATATATATATATATATATATATATAGATATAGATATAGATATAGATATCACTTTCTTATTCTTGTGAATTCTTTCATTTCTATTTTTCAACAATATACTTTAAGTAGTCATTTTCATTTATCACCACACTTGTGCACACATCGGAGGACCTAAAAGCTATCCCATATCAAAATTATGTTCTTCACCTTACGTAATTAAAAGTGGTTTGTGTGATTCATAAAGGTTAGGATAGTGAAAACCTTCCATCAACACTCCTTAAAAATAAACAAGATAGGTTCAAGCCCCCAAACCAAGACTTATAAAAGGTAAAGAAACTTAAATATAATGTACAAAACTCTCCCTCGAGGTCAAAAGAAATTGTGGTGTAGATTGAGATAAGTATCCAAACAATGCTCCATATTTTTTTTTCATCAAAACATAGTTGTTTTCCTAGGGTACTTCATGAAATATAACATATGTGTTTCCCAACACAAGGGATGCACTCTCTTTTTAAGTATCCATGCTTAGCTCAGGAGTGGTATTTTGATGAAGCCACCATGCTCTTTCAAAATTCATGTCACCTATTGACAAATTGAATCTCTCAAATCATTCTTCACATTAATATATGAATATGTATCCTAGTTATGAAACTGATGTTTACTATCAAGTGCCATTCATAGAATTGTGAAGGCATATGAGGAAAATACTTCCACCCCCATGTATCTCACTCACATATGAATTTCTCTATAAACAAATCTATCATACCTTTACTTGTTTCATTTAGTGGACTTCATCATCATCATTTACGACACTTGGAAGGCTTGGGTATAATTTTCAAATTCTGAGAATTGCTAGAGTCTTAGGACAATTATTTTACTTTCCATCTTCACACAAAAATTCTTCATAAAAAAACATATATTCTCATAAATTCAATAAAAATTGAAAACCAATTGTGACACACTTTTACACATGCTTCAATTGGAGATATTAATTTCACAATTTGTTTTGTGTCAAATGTGTTGGAGAGTCTTAGAGAGGATATGGTGGAAAATGTAGTTTCTTCAAGCAGATTAAGACAAAGCATATTGTCTATGCTTGTCAATAGTAGATGCAATACAATAGGGAATAGTGCAATGGAATAAGAGATAAAAGTTCTAAATTTTAGTTTCTAAACATTTATATTCTTCGAGCTACAAATATTTATATTCTTTTAATATTTGAAGCAAATTGATGTTAATACAATACTTGAGCAATACTTTTCAACATGAAAACTAGATGTTTTTGTAAATCCATATTTTAATGGCATCACAAAACTAGATATTGAAAACTAGATGTTGTGGTAAATCCATATTTTAATGGCATCTCAAAATTAGATGTCTTAATGTGTTTCAACTTTTCATCCATTAATGAAGAACTCATGAAAGGGTTGTATGGCTTCATCTCATGAAAGTCATTCTCTTTTATTCTTAAGCATATCCTAAATTGGAGAGACCATCCTATGAAAATATTTCTCTTTCAAGCATGTTTACTGCCAAAGCTTTCACATATTCCATTTAGTAGCAACTTTGTAGTTGTTCTCATTCTTTCATTAATCTTAAAAAAAAAAATTAAAATTAATATATTGCGTCGTTGTTGCGATGAAAATGATCGTCGATCGTATGAATATTTCATCACAACTATCGACCTTCCATCTCTCTTATGATGACCTATTCGTCGCCAAAACTACGATATGGAGTTTTTCTTGCAACAAACATGATCGTCGATCGTATGAATAGTTTGTCGCAACTATCGACCGTTCATTGCTCTTGCGACGACCTGTTCGTCGCAGAAACTAGGATATGGTGTTTTTATTGCAAAGAACATGATCCTTGATCGTATGAATAGTTCATTGCAACTATCGATCGTTTGGTGCTCTTGCAATGACATGTTTTTCATAAAAACCATGATATGGCGTTTGTCTTGTGGTGAACACGATTGTCGACCATATGAATAGTTCATCGCATCAATCGACATTTTGTCTCTCTTGCGACGACCATTTCATCGCAGAAACTAGGATATGTCATTTCTCTTGCGACGAAGAGGATCGTCCATCATTTTCATTCTTGCGATGATTTCATCCATTTTCATTCTTGTGACGACCTTCATAAGTCATCTTTCTTGGGACGACAACATTGTGTCGTCACACTTGCCACATTATCTCAGGTTCGTCGCAGTTTCCACGAGATATGATGCGACGTTTGAGGGACCCAAGAATCGTCGCAATCTCGATGACATAACGTCACAAGAGAGTCGAAATGGCCATCGCAAAATGACCCAAATTTACTAGTGCTCCATGACATAATTTGATCGTAGCCACGAAATAATACACAGTGGAGCTACGATATGAAAACAAAATAGCCACGAACCAATAAAAAGTGGATCTATGTGACAGTATATATATTAGTGGGGTCTCTAGTAGGGTGAGTGTACTCAGATAATATCCATCACAATCTAGGTAAAGCACACAACAGATCGTGCGCCCAACCCAAGGTCTTCATCATGATCCAAAAATAGTATGATTCTAACCATGTGAATAGATGACTTGATGTCAAACATGATAGAAACAACTTGATTACCATTCATTGATGTATATCGTTAACAAGTGTGAGGGAAATCACCAATGATGAAAATGACTCCCAAGGTACCCTAGTACATTCCAGCGAATGTGAATAAATGAGCTGAAGTCGAACATCCATGGAATCATTTGATCAGAGGCCAATGGTGTAAACCTATTGTTGAAGGTGAGTAAACCCGCCATTGAGGCATGTAGGCTCCAAGGTACTAACTGGTTTCTAAGTCTAGGTCCTAGATAATGTGTTGAAGTTGACAGGAACAAACTCATCGAAGGAGGGCCATGATTTTTCCCCCATCATCGACATGAAACTAACATAGGAAAGTGATAAAATATGATAGATCAAATGAAGACTGACTAACACGGGTATGAAAATATAATACTATTGAATGGTTGGTTTGAGGTGAAACTTCCCTTAAACATTATGAGACACGACAAGTGACTTGGAAGCGTTGAATCGACTAAGAGATAGACCAAAACATAGTGTGACAATCACTAGGTAAGTCTTCAGGTGAGATGAAGGAGTATGAGGACTCATGGGATTGGTGTGAATCAGAGACAAGCATATTACCCAACTATAAGATGAGACACAAACATGTGTTATGTTCAATTTTTCCCCCCACCGTGATTGGAGAGTACCTATTTTTTTTAACGAGCTTGAGGAGGATAAAAGATGCTCAGTATAGCTCATCTTTGATGAATCCTTCATCATATGTTTAACAAACCTGAAGAAGGCAGGGTTCGGCACCATATGGATCCTTCAATGTATGTTTTACGAGTCCAAAGAAGGAAAACTCGATGGTCTTTTCGTGTTTAGAGAGTCTGAAAATATATTAAAGATGACTCCATGGATGCTATTTTTCGTAAATTTAGTCCCCCAAGTGCAAAAAAGTGTAAAAAAATACAAGGGAGAACTCTTCTAGTCATGATTGACTAGAGTATACATTTTTCATAGTTAGTCTTACGAGGTTGAAAAATGGCTAAACTACCACTCGAAAGATGACTCTTCATGGTTTAACGAGCTCGAGGAACGATGAAGTATGCTTGCAGTCTGCTTCATTTTTTAATGATCTTGAAACAGAGAATGAAACTATGCTCCAAGTCCTATGTTTCATTTTTTAACGAGCTTGACACAGAAATAGGAACTTTGCTCAAAGTCGGTTTCATTTTTTAAAAATCTTGAAAACGCGAATAAACTATGCTCAGTGTAATAACCATGAATGGGAATCTTCCCAACATGATGTCAATAAGTTGGTACGTTGATTGATACCTATTGGCGGGTTTTTTCCCAACATAGTGTTCATATATTGGTACTTTTCCCTTAGTAACATTATAAAAAGATGGTGGTTTAAATTTAGTATGATGCCCAGAGGTTGGAGACATGCCCCCCAATCTTTGGTTCATCCTCCAACTCTTCTTATGCACTCGCTTAGAATCCTTGTTACTAATAGGGGTAGGTTCACCAGAGAGGGAGGAAGAAAGAGGATCAATTGAGACAGGTGAAGGAAGGGAAGGTTTATGTACCGGAGCTTGTGGCAAACAAGATTCTTCTAGGCTAGGCACTACCCGAGGATCGAACGATTCAGAGGATCGTTTCACCGTAGCCATAATCATATTTAGCATGGAAACCTCATGTGGGGGATCAAGGGAAGTTAAGGAAAAAAATCCCATGAGTGATGAATCCTTGAAGAGACCTACATACTCTCCTAGGAAAGGGATATTATTCACTGGAGAATTATGGAGATCTGGTGTGCAATAATAAAGTTGGTCAACAGTCACAATTTTCCCTTGATGGGGAAATTGAAAAATGAGAAAGAATAAAGAAGCGACGGTAGTCATCGCATAGAACCAAATACGACCAAACAATAAATTATAATCTAGGGGTGCATCAACAACTTCAATGTCAGCAGAAACGGTTTTTCCCTTTAACTCTACAGTGAAATATTTTAAGAGTCTGTGAGGTTGGAAACCACGTCCATCAAATGCCTTAAGGGTGGTAGGAGGCTGGTTAAGTTTAGGAGAACCAATGGCTCTCTAGAAGGACAAAAACATGACACATGTGGAATCTCCTTCATCCAAAACAGTGTGGTGAATGTTATTCCCACCAACCATGGCTTGAATTTGGAAAGTTAAGTGGTGGGAGAGCCTCGGCTTAAAATAGTCCAGATTAAAATAATAATATTTGATTCCTTTGGATCCACAACTCCAATGGTTGATAACAAGGTTCTATGTTGACTTTTACATTTTTGTATAACTTCTAGAGTCGACATAGCACAAGGTGCTTGCACCAAATCTTCAACAATGTTGTAGTTTTGAGTAGTGTGGGAACTTGGATTGAAGATCAACTTTTGAATTTTTCTCTTAGGTGGGAACAACAATGAATCAACAACACACCTCTCAATCTGAAGATGGGCAGAGGATGGAGGAGGAGTGGAAGTGGAGGGCTTATCTGTAGCACCTCCATTGGAATTATTATCTGGACCAGTGTCATAAGTCTTAGCTATGGTCCTTAGAATAAATGTATCCTTACACATAAAGACCTAAGTGACGCTTGAAGAAGCATCCTCATGGTGAGGATGATCTGCATTTACCCCTTGCGAAGGGATGGTATTTTGAGCAACCATTTTTTGTTGTTGAATAGAAAAAGGGTTAGTTAATACTGCAGGTTTGGAGGTACCGTTCAAAATTTTAGAGACTTTCTCATGATGAGGTCAGTATTTTGTGTAGTGGTCCTCCGCACAAATCATGTAAGGAATCTTAGCCTTCCTTTTCAGATGGGTATCAACAGTTTTTGTACTCTCATTTGGGTTAGAAGAATTCTTGGATTTACCCTTGTTTTTCTTCTTACCTCCAGGTTGTTGAGATGAAGTGGTTTGGACCACATTCACTTCGGAGGTTTTCATAGGAGGGGGAGAAGTTTTGGTGTCGGAACCTTCATTTCGATCGGCATGGGTTTCTGGAGTAGGTCTTGATGGGTCATCCAACAGGAAAGGATCATGAGGGATCAGATCACAAAGCATGATGGACTGGGAATATACCAAGTCCAAATATTGATCATGACTAATCTCTTGCTCCTCAGTGACAACACCACCCATCACGACATCTCTAGCAATGGGTGGAAAAATTGACTTGGTAAACCAATCTTCCATGAATTGGTCTGGAATAGGGACTTTAATCAACCGTCGTTGCCACCTTGATTTACGAATATGATCAGATATGTGAGTGGAGGTGGATTTCCTAAGAGAAGTTAAAATCTCTGTATCAGTTTCATATCAAATCGACAGCTGGAAATGTGTCAAAAAAGACATAGCTAAAGTATTAAAGTCACCAAAGGAGTGTCGCAGAAGCTCAATATACCATTTAACTACCAATCCTGCGATACTTCTCTAGAAAGGTCGTAAACAAATGGAATCATCCATCAAGGGTTTTGAAGAACACCAGAGATGGAATTTCATTACGTGGTTATTAGGATCTTCCCCAGGTTTCCCATCAAATTTTGGGATGTCGGATGGTATTTTGGCAGGGATAGGGGGCCATAATGGGGCATGTAGTATGGGATCATTGGCCAAATATGACCGATTAGGAAGATCTAATATAGCCAAGAATGGAAGTTTTTGGTTAGCCTCTAGATACTAGTAGTAACCATGTGATGTAGGAACACCAATAGGAACATATATAGCTTGCGACGGTATGGAAAAACCAAATGGTACTCCCATGTATTGTGGCTGACCTCCCATGTATTTTGGTTGACCTAAGGGTCATCCCATGTATAGCACTTGACCTGATGGTCCTCTCATGTATTGTGGTTGACCTGATGGTCCCCCCATGTATTGTAGTTGACCTAATGGACCTCCCATATACTATGTTTGAGGGTGATATTTTGTTGGGATCATGGATTTCATGGATTCATTGGGAAAAATTCCTTGTTTAAGAATGCCCACCGAATTAGGTTGACCCCATAAAGGATTTGCAACCTCTGGATATGGTTGTCCAGAACATAGTTCAGTAGTCATGGGAATGGAAGGACCTACATGAGAGGTTTTCCCCCAAGTTTTTTGTTGTGGCCCCCACATATGATTTTTCCTCATAGTTGAGGGTTTCACCCCAACAAAAGGTTTCCCCCCAGTTGAATATTGACCTCCAGTGAAGGGTATAGGAGACCTCCCCATTTGTAAAGTTGGAGATGGAGGTTGAGTAGCTTTTGTAAATGTGGTTGTTTAAACGACTTGAATGCTTTCCATCTGACCAGTAGGGTGACCAAGTAAAGAACTTGAAGTGCGCATATGTGGGATTAGTGAAGCAAGAATATTACCCGACCTTTGTGTGGAGAGAGATGTACTCACAAGTGGTTGTGTTTGAGTAAATTGGGTCATGGATATTCCTAGTAAAGAAGAATCACCAGCAGTAGTGATCTTTTCTCTTGCAAGGTCAACTATAGGAGTTGTGAATAGAGGAGGTGAAACTCCCAATCCCTCTAGAAAACCGAATGTCGGTGGGTTCATGAAAAAATATTTCCTAGTGGCTAAATTGGCCAGTAAATAGTAAGAAGAATAAGCATCAAGAAATATCGTGGACAGTTTTTCAGTGAGTAATGGAACAAGTGGATCAGTTAAAGGGGGATTCACGCAAGATACAAGGCCTTCCACGAAGGTTGTGACCGGTTCTTCTGCATGTTGGCCATTTCCAGGAGCTACACTCATGATTTCAGAAGTTTGTTCTCTGACCATTCCTTAGTAACAAAGGTCATGTTGAGGTTCCTGAAATTCAAGATCCAAACCTTGCATTTTGCGAGATCTTTTAATCCCTTGATCAGCCATGGTGAAAGTAAAAAGACAATCCTTAAGGACAACTATGAACTTTGAAATCACACACCCCTAAAAATATCTACAGGTAATCAACCAACCAAACAATAGAAGGATATTCAGAAGATGGGATATCAAGTCATCGACAAAGATATGAGAAGAAATCACCCCGACCTCCACATAATATCCCTTCTCGGTGCAAGAAACCCTTGCTTCATGGGGTCACCCTCCAAGAGTAATGAAATTTTGATGTGATGTCTACCCCGGGTACCATGGGAATCCCCCCAAAGTCACCTCTGTACATACTTAGGAAAGGCCACTAAGGTTACCAAATCATAGCCGACTTCCAGGGGAGTACAATCGACAGTCAGGACCAAACGTATGGGAAATATATCAAAGTATGAATCTCTTCAAGAGTATTGAAGACAAGTGGAATGGTAAGACTCATGAGGACCTCGAATCGATTCAGGATTCATGAAGCACTAAGACCAAATGAAACCAACAGTTTCTCAAGAAATTCCCCTAATAGATTCTCTTTCCTCTACGATTGGTCAAGCTTTGGTGGGGTAATATTCATTGATCTTCTGTATCTGACCTCATGTTTATCCCCTGTGTTGGAGGGGGTTCCTGAATATGCCTATACGACTATTGGATTTGATCACTCTTTAGTGTTCTACGGTCTTGTTTATTAACCTTGGACAATTTAATCACTTTTCCTAGTCCAAATATTCTAACCCTATGCTATTGTTGGTTTACTATAAAGAAAAAATTGTCTAGTTGATTTTATTAGCTCACTGGTTGATTTTAAAGGCTTTTGTTACTCAGAAAGGTCCACTAAGATGAAACTAATGATGTGTGAGACTCCACTCCAATAGAATGAAAAAAGAATGAAATGCAAACATTTATTTTTGATGAATTATATCTATGAGGAGGAGAAGAATGATTTTCTTCTTAATAAGCACTCAATATCATGCAACTTTTCCAAACGATGTCAAACTATCAAACAAATATGAAATCCTAAATCAAATGCAAGACTAGCAGTACCAAAACAAGATTCCTAAGAATGCAAAAATTTCTCTTTATTTGATTGTATATGCAATGAAATCTCTTCAAATGCAAACTTTTTTCTTCCTTACTTTCAATTAGAATGAAAGAAATCAATATTTAACCCAAAGGAACATGAAGCAAAAACAAACCAAACAAAGTGAACTCAAAAGTTTAATGAGAATTGAAAGAATTCAAGTGTGAGACAACTTGTTCAATCAAGGACTAAAAATGGTGAAAGAGAAAAGAAATCATTGCTTGAAGACCTCAAAAATGAGTGTAGAGAACCAAAAACTTCAAGATAAGTTTTGAAATTAGGATATCAGGGGTTTGAAAACCTTCTTGATGAGGATCAAACCAATGGTAAGATAGACATTGACCCAAGGATCAGGTTAACCTAAGGAAATCATGCTCATTCCCTAATTCCGAAGGACTTTCAAGCTCAAAGGAGGAAATAAAAGTTGGTGATCACGTTTCTTTTAATCAAACAAAGTCATAACCAAGTTCAGAGGAATATACTACAAAAATATGAGGAGAAGCAAGCAAAATAGGTTGAAAACTGACCCCAAGAGGAGATCAACGCTCATGTAAGGAGGCAGGAAAAACATTGAATAGGGGTCAATGATCCCCAATACACTGGAAAGGAGTGTTGATAAGGGTTTTCAATGCTCTATGGGCCACTGTGGGGGAGCGTTGATGCCTGGAAGTGGTTGAAACAAAAACAATTTTTTTCCAGATTCACCATAAAGAAGGAAAGGTTCAAGCAGCAAGCGTCAACATGAAAAATATCAAAGGAAGACTATGATTCAAAGGATAGAAAGCCAAGAACAAGAACAATTGTATCCCCGGTGGAGTCTCCAATTTTATGTTACAGAATATTTCCCCTACAAACAAGTGAAATCTCCCTTGGATATCTAGACCCCTATTCACCAAGATAGAAAAACAAACAAATGGACACTAACATTTCTTTAGATATATTATTTATGTCTATGGATAGAAAATATAGAAGAAATAAGTGTGACTTACTCCTTTTTGACGGTTTTCCTCACTGATTATCAATCTTTGGGCTTATTGTCCAAGCTCCTACCACAATGAAGAAAGTCTGCAATGAACAAAACAATACCTTCTACTCCTAAAAAATATCAATAGACAAGAAAAAATATATCTATATACACATCTGTGTGTAAACAATAGTATCAAGGAAATAGGCCAAGTTATATTAATGGAGAAACATGGTGAAGTACTTACAAACCAACCATAGACGTTGCAACAGCTCCTCCAAGCTCTCTAGTCTAGCCCTAGCCTCAATGTCTTAAGATCATAATGATAATTCTTGATGGATTCCTTCCTCCAAGATCAAAGTTTTGACACTTTGAACTCTTTTTTTTTTATTTCACCTTGGAATTCCCTCCTTAAATAGGATTTGGAGGCTTAACCACCATGGAGGAAATCACTCACTAGATCCGCTAAATTGGGATCTCCAATATTTTTTTGGAGAAAATATCTTTCAAGGATTTTTAGGGAGAAACTATCTCTCAAGGATTTTAGGGAGGAAATATCTCTCAAGATCCATCAAAATAGGATATTGGTTTGAGAAAATCTCTCAACCATCCATGAGATTCTCAACTTCTCCTTGATATTAGGAAACTAAATGTGAGGTGGGTTCTCACACTAAATTGATTTCATTTTCTCAATAAAAATGAATAATACATGTCCACATAGTATTTTGACCTTCATATGATAAATTTCTCTCCTAACATGTCTAGAGATTATGACAAACACTCCCTCACTAAAGTGTGACAAATCCATACTTAGTAGTGTGGGAATTTGGTGTGTAACAATGATTCTTGGAGTTAGGGAGGGAAAC
>ML804953.1:158542-199689 GCA_009831015.1 Picea engelmannii | reverse complement strand
TGGCTTAAAGCCGACATAATTAAAATAACATTACTAATCTAAATTACAACTAATGGCCTAAGCCGACATAAATAAAATAGCATTACTAATCTAATATGCCCCAATTAAGGGGTAATGAGCCAATATTAGGGCTTAACAAACTATGGCAGACTCAAAGATGTGAATGTGTGATTTTGAATGGACCTTAGTATAAAAGGTCGACGAATGTAAATAATGTTATGAATATATGTTGCAAGACTGTTGGGAGGGGGATGTGATGAAAAGAGACCACGATGGTTGATAAAAGGTGGTGGAAGGAACCTGGAATGGTGGCGTTAAATTCCACCGAAACCAATACCATATTTGGTCTACACTGGCTCGAAGATCAAGAGCGGCTTGTTGGCAACAAAATGAATTACTCGCCAGGTGGGTAGGTGAAGAGGCTCCTCATGAGTTAATGAGGGATGGGGGTGAACCACTCATCCCTGGAAGCCTCAGACCTGACCACCGCAGTGAATTTCATGCCACACGCAACCTCATCGGAAAAGAAAAGGCATGAAAGAGGTGTGAAAGGGGGTAGTCACGACAGAGATCACAAGAGGGGAGAAATCGAAAGGACTCTGGAAAATATACAAAGTGATTGATAAGCAGAGAAGAAGGAGAGTAACCTTCGTTCTCAACTTCTGACGAATAGAGACTCAGCCTCACAACATCATGGTTTAATCTCAGGGTTGGAAAGTGGTAAATCCATTCAGAATCATTGAGCCTATGGTTGGGTGGAAAAGAGCACCCCTCTCAGCAGTTGCATCAGACCTAGTGTTTTTCTGATAAGTGTTATATCTTGTATCTTGAAATTAATATTCTCACATGTATGTTCATGGTTTGTGAAATTATGAATGGTTTCAGTATAAGACTATCTGTATGGTGTTTTGATCAGAAATGGTGGTTGTATGCTTATATTGGAAAGACCACCTATATATATATATATATATATATATATATATATATATATGTCTTGAACAGATTCAGTTTTCAAGTCTGTTCTTGAAAAAATTATTTCCCTTATTTGTCTCAAGTAATGCCCTGGATAGATCTCCCCATAGGGACACCCTTTTTTGAAAGTTTATCCAAGGATTTGCTAGAGGATTTTATGGCGTAAGTATTAAAACCCTGCACGAGAGAGAATGGTCCTCTTAGACTTCGACATTTCGGTATTTCGGCACCTGAGGTATCTAAGTGTGAGTTCCCTTGTACTCGCAAGTCCTGAAACCCCGACTTGCGAAATCCCGATATGACAACGTGTGGATGGGTTAAGACATTTCAGTGTTTCAGCACTCGAGGTACCTAAGTGTGAATTTCCTTGTACTCACAAGTCCCGAAACCCCGACTTGCGAAATCCAAAAATGATAGCGTGCAGATAAGTTATGATATTTTGGCATTTCGGTACCCGGAATACCCAAGGGAGAATTATCTTGTACTTGTAAGCCCTAAATCCCGATGGAGGAAGCCCCGAAATAGTAGAGCATGTTTAGAGTGTAGTGTTTCGTAGTTTCAGCTCCCGGGAAATCGAGTTGCGAGACCTCCTGTGATCACACGTCCCAAAATCCCGATGGAGGAAACCCCAAAATAATAGAGCATGTTTAGAGTGTAGTGTTTCGGATTTTCGACTCCTGGGAAACCCAGGTGTGAGACCTCATGTCATCGCATGTCCCAAAATCCTGATGGAGGAAAATCCGAAATAGTGGATCATGTTTAGAGTGTGGTGTTTCGGAGTTTTGGCTCCCAGGAAACCTAGGTGCGAGACCTCCTATCATCGCACGTCCCGAAATCTCGATGGAGGAAACCCCAAAATAGTAGAGCATGTTTAGAGTGTGGTGTTTCGGAGTTTTGGCTCCCGGGAAACCCAAGTGCGAGACCTCCTATCATCACACGTACCGAAATCCTGATGGAGGAAACTCCGAAATAGTAGAGCATGTTTAGAGTGTAGTGTTTCAGAGTTTCAACTCACGGGAAACCCAGGTGCGAGACCTCCTGTCATCGTACGTCCCGAAATCCTGATGGAGGAAACCCCGAAATAGTAGAGCATGTTTAGAGTGTGGTGTTTCGGAGTTTCAGCTCCCAGGAAACCCAGGTGCGAGACCTCCTGTCATTGCACATCCCGAAATCCCGACAGAGGAAACCCCAAAATAGTGGAGCATGTTTAGAGTTTGGTGTTTCGGAGTTTTGGATCCCGGGAAACCCAGGTGCGAGACCCCCTGTCATCGCACATCCTGAAATCCCGATGGCAGAAACCCCGAAGGGTAAAGTACCAAACTTGTTCTGGGTTGTTGTTAATATCGATAAGCGGTTAGGTCCATTTCATGTTTCAGCCCTTCGAAAGTCAGGAGAGCAAGGGATCGCTTGCCTCACGACTCCCCGTATCATGATAGCAGAAGTTCCTTCTCGGTAAGGACTATGGGCATAGCCACGGTCATATGAGGGACTTTAAAGGGAAAGGAGGGTCTGCACTAGGCCCCTTAGAATCTCGGGGAGTGTTGTCCCTCAAGAATAAGAAAAGAAAGCCTAAAATTTTCTAGCCCCATGGTGGGTCTATTGCAACTTCATACCATACAGCTACCCGCATGACTCCTTTTGAAGCGGTATATGGACAAAATCCACCTTCAGTTCTCTCATATTTTCCAGGTGTCTCAAAGGTCCAGGAGGTTGACCAAACCATTATAGTTTGAGAGGCTATTATTCGTACCCTCAAAGAGAATTTGTTCATGGCCCAGAATCACATGAAGCAAAAAGCAGATCAAGGTCGCTCTAAACATCAATTTGCAGAAGGGGATCATGTGTTTCTTCGACTACAACCTTACAAGAAAAATTCCCTCAAGGATGACCATTGTCAGAAACTAGCACCCAAATTTTATGGTCCTTATACCATTCTCAAGCGTGTGGGATAGGTGGCCTATCAGTTAGATTTTCCCAATCATTCTAAGATACATCTTGTTTTTCATGTTTCTTGCTTAAATAAGGTGATTGGAACTAAGTGCCAAACTCAAACCAACCTTCCCGAGTTGGACGAAGAAGGATCCATTTGGCTACATCCACAAGCAATTTTGGACCAGCGTGAGCATCGTCTACACCAGTGAACCATCAAGGAAGTCTTATTCCAGTGGAAAGATACAACCCCAACAGATTCCACTTGGGAACTAGCTACCATTCTACAGCAATTTCCACATTTAAAGCCTTGAGGACAAGGTTGTTTTTAAGGGGGAGGACATGTTAGGGACCTAACCCCTCACATAGGTAGAATAATATATTCCGATGTAATAAAGATCAATATTAATAGGGCCTAGCAATAAGGAAGAATAAGTTGAATGTAAGAAGACCTAATAGAATCTTCTGCTTCTAGAAGGATCTTCCTCTAGGTGATTATTTTGATAAACATATTTAGTATAAATAGGAGTCTAGGGTATGAGAACTTTAGTCTTTGATATTATTGTAATAGAACTCTGCTCTGCTAGAGGTTGCCCCCTCTAAGAGGCAAGTGAACATTTCTCTCAGTAATCAAAGTTCTCTTTCTGGTGTTATTCTGGTATCATTTCGGTATTATTGTGGTGTTGTTCTAGTTATATTGTTGTCCATCTTCCATTTCTAGCATTTTATTTATGTTTTGCGTACTTTTTATATCTGGAATATTACATCTATAATAGGTTGGACATGAAATCTCTTTGTTGTAGAATCTAGGAATTTCAGTTGTAATAGGAATTCTAACAACAACAACTCACTTGCTTTGGGTAATTTCCTCCATAGAAATATCACTCTATGAGCATAAAAACCTACTTCTTCATTCATTTACAGCTCCAACACGATGCTCACAACTCCCACTATGGCTACCTTCAAGCTATAGCACTCAACATACTCTTGTTGTCTCCAAAAACTGACTGTAAAAATTGCCTACAATACCGATTCAAATTTCCGTTTTACCCATGCATGTTGACTCTCACATTCCCTAACGTTGATTGTACTCATCCCCATGATCCTAATAACTATGTGCAGTGAATTTTCACACCAAACCTCTTACACGTATTCAATGATTGGGGCTTTGATACACTCAAAAGAAAAATAGAAGTTTCATACAAAATAATAACTTTATAAAGTGGCATAGGATTAATAGACATGGGTAATTCCCTCTTGGACCCCCCTCCCCTCTCTTTTGGAAACTTATCCTTCCATCCCTCTGTTTGTGTCCATATGTAGTCAACGATACATTTATTTTTTTTATTTTTAATATAAAATGTTTACATATTACATTGTTTGGCTTGTGGCCATACATCGTATTTACATTATACATCATTAAACCTGGGATTTAAAATAGGGATGTTACATAGATATTAAAACTACAATTTCATTCCATAATAGAATTAAGTGGCAGAACATACAAAATTGAATTCAATCAGTTGTACAATATCAAGGAAAAATTCATGAATACTCTGAGGTGGTACAATAATTAAAATTTAGTCAAAATTGATTATAGAAATACTCTGTTGGTGACCAGAAAAATGATTGAGATCAATTCAAAATCAAAAAAGTTAGAACAACAACAAAAGGAAAATGATAGGAAGTATGAAGAGCTTAAGGAGAAACATGACAAGTTAGAGGAATGAATCACTTAGAATCACGATGTCTTAAAACAAGAATAAATGGAGATAAAAGACTTGGCCAATAAAATCATGTGGAATTGAATGACATCATGCAAATCTTGCAAAACAGGTCAGTTCTATAAGTATTTCCATCCCACAACCAAACTCTTCATGAAATTTTAACCCATCGTTGAGCCCCTCTAGTACCTCAACTCCATAACTGAACATACCCCCTCACAACATGGTAATCATTAACCAATTCCCATCATATACAGATAAACCAATTTTTGCATACCCGATAGGAGAAAAATTTGAATTATCAAAATTTGACGAGAATGAAAAAAAAAGGTGTGGCATGGTTTAACAAGGAAGAAGAATATTTTGAAATCCACGGTATCAATAATGATGACGAAAAAATCAAGTATGATTCCATGCAACTGGAAGGAGATGCATACAACGGGTACATGTGGTGGGAAAATACATATTTTTTAGTTGGAACGCATTCAAGGACAATTTATTTAAACTATTCCAAGGTATCAATGAAGAATATTTTTTTATAAAACTTACTCGACCACAACAAAAGGGGAATGTGGGCAAATTTACAAGTGACTCGGAAACATTGGCTACAAGAGTACTCAAGTTATCAACAAAACATCTAATTAGATGATATATAACTAGAATTAAACCACACATCCTAAATGAGTTAAAACTATATGATATTATAACCATGGAAATAGTGACACGTAAAGAAAAAGCTGCATAATAAAATAAAATAAATAAATAAATAAAAATCGAAAGATCATCATTACAGAAATTTGATAAGACTTATTCATGATGGAAAGAGAGTGATTGTAGTTATTTTGGACACAAGTGGTCACCCAGTCAAAAATGTAGCAATCGAAATTCATACAAATATGAAGATGAAAGACAATCAAACACGTCCATAAGTAATTCCAATGATGATGAAGAAAAAACAAAGGAAGATAATTTTCATAAATGTGGTAAAAATTGGTTTCCATGCCATAGATGTGCATCTAATCACCTATATCATTGCAAAATTAAAGGAATTAGAGGTTCATGCCAAGGAAAACATGTCATATTTTGATGAATATGAATAACCAAAGATGTCATTAACATCAATCACATGCATTAGGAAAAATTGTAAGGAAGATGGCAAGGTTACAATTCAATAAGAAGAGGTGAAACCACCTACAACTCATTATATTCCACCTCATTTGAGGAATAGTGGTTCCATCTGTAAGAGTCAAGAAAAAAACCTATGATATCACTTGTGGTAATTACAATAAAGGTGGAACCAAGGCAGTGTGGTCACAACAACCACCCTTTAATTTTTCTCTCACAAGCGAAAGGAAAGGGGCCCCCTATTAAAATTTGAACACTAATGCCTAATCCTCTACTACTATGAGCCTAATGCTTTTTATTCATCTACTTTGAGGGAGTTGGGGGTTTGATCTATATTGATGATTTTGTTTATGGATATTTCTTAATCCTTGTGATCTTATGCTTCTTGTCTTATGATGATTCATTGACATTTGTATGATGAAACTGACAAGTTATCTTTGGGACCTTGTGCATATTTCTAAGTATTTGATGATCTTATATGGCTGTAGAGATTGATGTTCCATTGTATGCCTTCAATGATTTTTCTCTTGGGGATTTTTGAATGGATGACTTAGATGAAGAACATGTTTTCATTTTTCATCCTATTGCTTTCATGTTGTGCCTAATGCCTTCATATTTATGCTCTTATATATTGATCATATTCTTTGGTTTCATTCTTAACTTGAATCACAAGATCACTAATCCTTTTGTTGATGTTTGATACGTGGCACGTGTAGTTTTTAGGAAACTTATCTATAGTCACTCATGATTGTCTTTTAACAAGCCCCAACACTCATTCATAATTTTGATTAAAGGCAGGGAATATAGTGTTTATAGTATAATGACAAGTTTCTTCTTAATCGCATAATTGATCTCATNAGTTTTTAGGAAACTTATCTATAGTCACTCATGATTGTCTTTTAACAAGCCCCAACACTCATTCATAATTTTGATTAAAGGCAGGGAATATAGTGTTTATAGTATAATGACAAGTTTCTTCTTAATCGCATAATTGATCTCATGTTTTTTGTGGTTGCAGAAGCAGGTTCACATGACCACTTCATTTACATGACTACTCTATCCTTGAGATGCATGTGGGGGAATTCCTTGATCTTCTTCCGCATTCTGAGACCTCTCTCTATCTAGATCTTGTCTATAATTTAAAGCCAACATTTAGCACTATGGACTAAGCCTTACCTTGCCCAAGCCACATCCATATTTGTCTTTTTATCACCATTGCGGTGATGAGGCCAGAACCTTGATTCATGTATAGAACTTTGATCGCCATACAACCTAGCCCACCTTGAACCCCAGTTACTTGGAACCTACTTGATATACCTTTCTCCTAATTTTAGCCCCTAGGTGCGGAACCCTAACCAATGGAACCATGACGGGCATGTAATCCTGACTCATGTGTGATTTGGCCTAATTTCCTAATATATATATATATTTCACTTCTTTTTTGTTTTAATTTTGATTTTAATTTTGTTTTCACTTTTATCCCCTAATTCCTAGGTTGTACATATCCATTTTATTTTTATCAATTAATTTATTTTTTAATTTAACTTTTCCTTTTCTCCTCACTCAATTAAAATTCAACGTAATATCTCATGAGACTCATCTCCAGGTTTCTTCCCATTTGTACTCACACTTACTTCACAATAAATTCCATGGAGAATTTATTATTAAGACAAATCTTCCTTTCTCGAAGAACCTTGGAAATTTAGGCCTATTGATTTAATATTTATTCACTTTAGAAAAACCTATTAGAATACCTCATCGAGATCTAGCCTTAGCATTATTTCAATGTTTTATACCATGGAATTTTGTCATTGAAGTCATCCATTGGATTAATTCATCAGACTTTGAAATTTCATTGGACTCAACTCATCGGATCGAGCTACGATCCTATACTTACCATGTCGACCATCAGACTTCGATGGTCATCGAATCCTAGTCTATCAAAGCTCACACAACACTCCCTAACTCGCCCTCCCTAACCATCGGACTCCAAGGGAAAGACATCAGATCTCACACAACACTCCTTAACTTCAACTCCCCAACCATCAGACTCGACTCATCGTAGTTCACCCAACATTCCTTAAACTTGATCTCCGACAATTGGAATCATATGAGAATCTATTGAAATGGACATTAATTTAATAATATTTTGGGGGAAATGCACACTCATCGAGAGGGGGGATTATTTTAATATCTAATTACCCATTTGGATGGACTCACTCTGATCGCTCATTAGAGTGGACTGATTCTGATAGCTTGTCAAAGTGGGTCAACTCATGTTCACTTTACCACCTTGACCATCAGACTTTGATGGCTTATTTACCACACAATTTTATTTTTTTTTGTAATGTTGGGACTTTAGGTTATATTTCATTTAGGGGAGGATATTTGTTATTTTTATTTCTTTAATTTTTTTTTCACGTAGATTTGGGGGTAAGTTTATTATTATTATTATTATTTATAGGAACGGATATTGGATTGTATTAAAGCCTTGGCATGAATGCCTCTAATTAGATTACAAAGTGTGAGGGTAAAGCCCATTTTTCCTCTCCTGCCAGGAACTCAATGGCCTAGATACTTATAAGACGGAGATTCCTACATATAGAAAACGAATCAATCTCTGTAATTTTCCCTAACTTGTGGATACAAATGAATTGATTCAGTAAAATGCAAAAACATAGATGCACAAAAAAAAAATTAGGGAATGGGATCCCATTCTTCGTCCCTGTCTCTTAAAAGAGTGTCGGCGGAAAGAAGAACTGCTTTATTGGCTTCCGAGTCTGCATCCTTCTTATTCTCCCTCAGCACATGGAAGAAGTTCACACTCTGAAAAGTTTTAACCAGAGTTTTGATTCTTGTCACCATTCTTGCAAATCTGAAATCTTTAGGAGCAGAATTGTCCACTATCGTTTTTATAATGGACTGAGAATCGCCAATTACATTTACCTCTTTGATTCCTAGATCCTTGAATTTCTTGAGGCCTTGGAGCAGGGCCAATGCTTCTGCTTGGATGCTAGTATTGTGTCCCAAGCCCTAGGCATAACTATGCTCGATTCTGCCTTCTAGATTCTTAATGACACCTCCTGCACCAGCTTTCCCAGGATTGCCTTTAGCTGCCCCGTCGAAGAGTAAATTATGTCTGGAATGCTTGTTAATCTAGGCTGAGAAGTATTTCTCATTGAGTCTAATTTTCCATTATTTGCTTGATTTGCTTTGCCTTACTACTTCAAAAAACTGGAGGCCCAACCTAACGCCCCATTCAAAATCCTGTTGACTTAAATTTGTTTCCTCAAGCTGATCGCCCAAGCTTTCTTTCAGATGGTTTTTGATCTTGGCCATGGAAAGCTTCACATCCTGTGCTTTATCTCTAAAAATTATCTTATTCCTTTCAAGCCAGATTTTCCAACAAATGATATTTGGCAAGGAGAGCCAAGCGGCCTTGAAACTTTCATTTTTTGGAAGAACACCTAGATAGTTGTGCAACCAATTAGCAAACAATTCAGTGATGGAGGTGGGACAAGTAAAATTGTTTCTCCAAGGGCCCAGAACCTTATTCCAGATCTCTTCTACGGATTTTCATTCCAGCATTAAATGACAGACATTCTCTTCATTTTCGAAGCACACTATACATCTAGAAGGCCCATGGAAGCCTCTTTTCTTCAATCTGTCCTCAGTCAATATTTTGTTGTGGCACATGAGCCAACAAAAAATATTGATTTTTGGAATGGTCTTGTGGCACCATAGCCCCTTCCAAGTCGCAGGATTAGGAGGGACATGGGGTTGTTCCAGCAATTTTGCATAACCCAGAGCCACAGAATAGCAGCCTGATTGAGAGCCCCATCCACATTTGTCTTGTCTCCTGGTGTGGATCGGAGCCATGCCCTTCAGGTGTGTAAAAAAGGTAACACAATCTAGCTTTATCTCCAATGGCACCTAGAGCTTCTTCCAACTAAGCCAATTACAGTCGTCCCAGCACGAAATTTCCCACAGAGTGTTGAAGTCGGTGTTGGACATCCATGCCCAAAACGCATGCAAAGAACTGATGTTGGCAAGAGGATGATTGTTCATAATGTTGTCCTCCCAAATATTTATTTGTTTTCCATTACCCGGGATCCAGAACGCATGGAGATTGATCAACGGAGTGGCTTTAGCACAAACTTTGAAAAATTATGATCCGTTTTTTGAGAGGGGACTGTCGAGACAGCATTTCCTTTGGTTGTTGAAGTATTTCTTCCACAAATTTGTTTGCACCCAACCAGGTTTAGGAGTGATAAGCCTCCAAATTATTTTTTCTCCCATAGCCACGTTTTGAGTGCATAGGTCTTTGAAGTTCAATCCGCCTTCCATCAAGGGCTTGGTGAATTTGTCCCAACTAACAAGAGGGATTCTCTTCTCATTTTGTTTACCACCTTTCCAAAAGAAATTTCGGATGAAATCCTCCATTTTCCTAAAAATGAAAATAGGAGCCAGCAAAATAGAGAATTGAAAAATTGGAAGATTGTTGATAACAACCTTGATGAGCACTGATTTACCAACAAGGTTGAGCTAAGAGAAACCGCAGGCTTGGATCTTAAGCTTGAATTTTTCTAATAGTGGGATCCAGTCTCTGTTGAAGGCATTCTTAGGGAAGATTGGGAGGCCTAGATACTTGAATGAAGACCAGTTGGAAGAGGCAGCAAAGCCCAAACATCTAGAAATGGCACTGAGAGCACTGACAGAAATGTTCCAACAATAAATATGATATTTCCCCTTATTTAGAATGCTTCTCGTAGCATCATAGTAATCATCCAACACATCTTTGAATCTTGAAGCCGAAAACACAGAGGCTGTGCCCAGCAACAGAGAATCATCGGCAAACAAAGCATGATTTATATTTTTAACTCCTCTTGCAATGTTAAGGCCCATGATCTCTTGGTCTAGCTGCTTCTTGTCCAAATAAAAGCTTAGAACAGAAGCTTGGAGGAAAAAAAGGAGGGAAGAAAGAGGACACCCCTGACAAATCCCTCTCGTAGCTTTGAAGAAGTTCGTTGCTTGCCCATTCACCAGAGGAGCAATCCAAGGCTCAGAGATACAAGCCTGAATCCAATTGATAAAATCAATCCCAAACCCAAACTTGTGCATAACATCCAAGAGAAAACTGTGTCTAACACGATCAAAGGCATTTGCTAGATCAAGTTTGACAACCATACCCTTTTATTTTCGATGCAGGCTTGAATGGATTGCCTCTTGTACTAAGATAAAATTATCCACAATCTGCCTCCCATGAACAAAACCACCTTGATTCTCCAGGATAATATTAGGAAGGATACTTTTCAATCTGTTGGCAATCACCTTGGTTATCAGCTTGTAGCCAATGTTACATTGAGAAATAGGATGAAATTTGTTGAAGACATTGGCTCCCTTTTCCTTAGGGATGAGGGAAAGAAAGGCAGAGTTAGTGTTGCCCCCAATTTTCTGATAGGCTTGGGATTTCAAAACCATTTTGGGCAAATCCTTTTCCACTTTCTGCCAACAAGTTTGAAGAAATATGGCTATAAAACCATCCGGTCTTGGGGTTTTGTCGGGCTCCATAGAAAATAGAGCAGCCTTTAGTTCCTTTTTAGTGACCTTAGCTTCTAGAAATGGATTCATCTTGTAGGTAATATTTGAAGGAACCACGTCTAGAAATTTAGTATTCTGGTCCATCCTCCCTTCTTCATTGTAAAGGTTTTTAAAATGGGAGAAAGTTTCCCTTTTAATGCTCATGAAATCATTGTGGGTTATGGCCTCTTCCTTGATTTCGGAAATGGAGTTGAAGCTTCTTCTCGTTTGGGCTTCCTTGTGGAAGAAGGAGGTGTTTCTATCTCCTGCTTTAAGCCAAATGCTGTGAGATTTTTGTCTCTAATATTCTTCCTCCGACAGGCATGCATTATGATACTTCTGATGTAAATCTGCCTCCCTGTCCAGAATTTATTTTGTGATTTCTGCGTTTTCCATTTGTAATTGATGGAGCTCAAGACTATCTTGGGCATGTTTTCTTTCAGATGTTGGGTTAGGGAGGGATTTGGCCCAACTTTTTAGGACTGCTTTCACTCTTCTGAGATTTTCCTTCCAAACGAAGAAGGAAGAGACCTTGATAGGCATCCTCCAACTTTCCTTAACCTTGTTCATGAAGTCCAGATCCTTGACCCATAAAGGACTAAATCTGAAAGGAATAGGGCCAAGATCTTTTTGGACCAGGAGTTCAAGATTGATAGGTTTGTGATCTGAAACACTGCAAGGGAGAATATGCATTCTAGCCTCTACTCCTAAAAGGAGAAAAGAAATTTGAATGAGAAATCTATCTAGCCTTGCAGCAATATGGCTGGGACCAACTCTTTTATTTGACCAAGTGTACTTACCATTGGAGGGATTGATGTCGAGCAAGTCCCAATCCTGCATGAGGTCCTCCACCCATTCCCTTGTCAGATTCCTTATGATGTTGACTCCTTGATTCTCTGACAAAAGCAAGGTGAGATTGAGGTCACCAGCAATGATGATGTTTTCCAAATTCTCTATTTCTGCCAAATTTCTGATGGAGTCCCAGCAGGCCTTTTTCTCCCCTGCATTTACTGGGACATACACATTGAAGAGGCTAAATACCTCCTTTATATCAAGATCCTAGAGTTTCAAGAACAGTCAGTGAGAATTTAGGATCTCAGTGACCAACGAGTACTTGTTGATATTCCAAAGAGAGCCCAACCCGCTTGAGGATCCTCGAGCAGAGACGATCTGTCCTCCACCTTTATTCCAAAATTTCTTACTTATTTGGAGGAAGTATTTGTCCTCCATTTTTGTCTCCTGAATTAGAAGAATGTCTGGGGTTTCTATCCTTAGAAGGTTTCTTATGGATTCTTCTTTCACTTTGCTCCCCATACCTCTGCAATTCCAGGAGACAACCTTCATCAATTATTTTTTTGGGTGTGATGAGCACCCTTGGAGCCCTGAGTCTGGTTTCTTGTCATCTTCAGGGTTTTTGCCAATAGTTTCTCAAGGGTTGGTTGACTGCCCTGAAGCTTATCTTTGTAGGTTTCCTTTTCTCTCTTTTCTCGGGCAAACTTTCGGCCTCTTGTCGATCTTCTAGCCAAAGTTTGTGATTCCCCTATTTCTCCTTCCTCCTCTTATTCCTCTGAGTCTTGTTCTTCCTCTTCAGCTTCTGCTTGTTTTTCCTTAGATCTTTCTGAGGCACTTTCTCCTTGCCTCGAGCCTTAGGGGGGTCCCTTTGTCTGGGGTTGCTTTATTTTGCATTTCAACCTCCTGGGTTTCCTCTGAAGTTGAGCTTAAGGGTTGGAACTTGTTTTCTTGACCATTCGGGGGAGGGCTTTGCTGAGCAGAATCCAACTGAGGACCTTTTCCATTTGGAGCCCCAGATTTGGGGGTTTTATGGGAGATATTTGACCGCTTGACCTAATTTCAGCCTTCCTCCTTCCATTTGTCTGCCTCTCCATTGCTCAGGCAACCCATAGCGAAGTGATCGTATACATGTCATTTCTGACACTTGAAAGGAAGTTGTTCATAGTATATCTTTTGCACATGAGTCCAACTACCGACATTGATTTTTATTTCCTCCAGAAGTCCCACCTCTAGGTCGACCTCAACGCATATTCGGGCATAGTCATATTGATCCTTATTGTTTTCCTGGTCAATAAATTTACCCAGGGTATTGCCTATGTGCTTCAGAGAGTCCCAGTTCCAGCAATGCACTGGGAGATTCAGCAACCTAACCCACACTAGGACGGTCGTTGGAACATCTACTTCTGGGTCAAAATCCGGCATCCACTTATTGAGATATAGGCCCTGAGGACCCATAAAGTAGGGACCATTCTGAAAGATCATATATTTATCCTCTTTTGAGATGAATTCAAACAGAAAAAAGCCTCTCCCCAAGAAGTACGAGGTTACATTGTTCTTGATCAAAGGCGTCTAGTTTTTTACCACCCAGTTCTTCGTTGTTTTTGGAGAGGGCCAAAGGCCATTGAACTGTCCCACAAGGGCGCAATCCGCCAAGGACAAAGTGACCTGGATCGGTCTCTCAGGGGGAAGGGAGATTTCTAGAATATCATCCAGCTTTTTCACAAACTTGGTGGCTTTGGTTTTCTTCTTTTTCAGCAGCGAAGCCAACAACGAGTTGAAAGCATCCTCAGCTGATGGGGGAGGAGCCTGGGGTGAGCCCAGAACCTCCATGGCAGCGTGTTGAAGCCCTAGCTTCAGGCGTGTGTAGGCTCACGGTCTGAACCAGGTTGATTCATATCAGGAGGATATTGTTGATGATGGTATTAGTTATTAAAACACACTATCCGGGGGTAAGTTTATTATTATTATTATTATTAATTTTATTTTTATTTTTTTACATAGGTGCATGTAATTAAATTAATTATTTTATTATTTTTATTTCTTTTTATTTTATTTTCTTATTTTAGAAGGAAAAATAGCGAAAATTACAATACGAGCTCGAGGTCATATGCCTTCTCTAAGTTCTTATACAATTTATCTAAGGGGGCTAAAACTATTTAAACTATTCAATTTTGGATTTCCTTGTGCATTTGGGATTATTATTTCCAGGTTAAAGATCAACGACCCAAATTCACCCATAGGAAAATCAAGGGTTGATGAATGTTGATTTTCAAATGGGCATATCTTGAGCTACAAGTGTCAGAATCATGCCCATGATACCTCATTGGAAAGGTATCGATAAAAATAATGTGTTGGAAGAGGTCTACAGGTTATAACAGTGTCAAGAAACCTAAAAAATGCAGAAAATAGTAGACCACGAATTCAGAGGGAAAATTGACTATGCACGTTTCAGGCAACCATAACTCATGATTCAGGAAGCCAAATCAAGAAAGAGAGTACTCGTTGGAAAGATAATGAGGAGAAGGAAATATTAGAAGAATAATTTTAACCATATCAACAACATAAATTTCTAGAAATTTCAGGAGAAAATCAGGCACTGATTTAATTAGAGATGGACCGTGAATTGTTCCAAAATGCATATCTCAAGTTTCGGGAGGTCAAATGAAGCCGGGGATAGCTTGTTGGAAATTTGGAATAGTGAAAAGTATTTCAGTAAATTCGTTTTTACCATATTGATCATAAAAACTCTTAGAAAATTTGAAGAACAGAAGAAGATGTCGTAGGGCAGAATTGAAGATATTTCCAATAATGGTGACTCATGTAATCCATACAACATGAATATGAAAATTTTAAAAGTCTTCTTAGCTTCCATCCATAGTGAAATGTATTATTAATAAATATGTAAGAGAAATTTGAATTGTGATATAACAAAACAAAGGGAGATGAAATGAAAAGTTGTAACCAAAAGAAATGAAGAGTCTCTCTTATTGTATAAAAGAGAAATCATTGTACGAAGGGAAGGGAATTTTTTCCATTGTAGCTTCGGATGGTACTCTTATCTCTCATTCAATAAAGAGCGGAAGTAATTTTGGGATCATAAATGTTTTGCGACTGTATATGGGACTCTTCTTCATGGGTGGTAGTTTCATGAGTTTCTTGAATAATTTGTTATATGAACTATTTATGTACATGTTATGTAAGATGCTTATGCATTTACGATTTTTAATGGATACGGTAATGGTGTTGCAGGTGTAATTTGTAACTATTTACATTTATATATATTGCATTATCATTTTCATATATTTTTGTTTTTCGTGAACTATTTCTGCAACCAATAATATCATCTTATAATGTATTCATCTATTAGTTTTGCTCCCTCTCGATAGATTAGAAATAGTTAGATTAGTTAGTTCATGTTTGTTTTAATTATATTAGATTTAGAATTAATTATAACCCTTTGGGGGGGGGAGTTTTTTGTCTTTCCCCTTTTTTCTTCTTTTAATTATGAGTGGCAACGAGGCCCACATAATCATTGGAAATGCTACACCAAACGAGAGTAGGTCCAATTGGGACCTGCCATCGGGCATTCTCTCTTACTTGCTTGAAATTCCATTTGGACCCATCAACACAAGGACTCTACAATTCAAGGGAAGAATAAAGGGTAAAAATATCAAAATCTTAGTAGATTCTAGAAGTACACACAACTTCGTGGGTATTAATTTCGCAAGGAAATTAAATATTTTTGTATACCATGTGAGGAATCTCATATTTACAATAGCCAATGGTCAACAAATCAAAGGATTAGGACAATTCCATACGGTTTCTGTATAGACTCAAAATTTGGAACTATAATCTGGATATTACACTCTACCCAACAATGGAATGGACATGGTGTTAGGAGCATAGTGGTTGATGAAATTGGGTACCTATATTACAAATCTACAAGCAAAATTTATGGAATTCAAATGGCAAGGGAATAACTACAAAGTATATGGGTCAAAAATCCTACATCATCGGAAAAAAGAACTCACAAGTATTCAAAAACAGATCAAAAATTAGGATGCCTCTCCATAATGGAAGAAACATTTATCCAAGATCGCTTTGAGGAAAAAGCATATTCAAATGGGAAGGCAATATGTGTGTGTGTGTGTGTGTGTGTGTGTGTGCTAGAGTAATTAAATTAAAGAGATATTATTAAAATAGAACAAAAGGTAATAAAATAATTAAAATATTTGATGGAAAATTCATAGCCCTTAATAAATGGTATCAAGGAACCACCTTACACATATTTAATTGGGGCCCAAATTGTAATTTATCATATTGTCCATTCTTACCTTATATATTGAATATTTCAAATGTTTCAGACATTGAGCAAATTATTTGTTAAAGTTTTTTTTTCTTTAGTCACTACGGAGAATGCTTCAATGTCTCATGCATCTTTACATTATATTGTTGGCCCTCCCGAGTCAATGTTTCCAATTCATCATTATGTCATGTTTTATGATTGAGGGAAGTGTAAGCCCAAGCTAGTCATTCTACAGTCTTGTTGACCTTTCATGTCGGTCATCTCTGTGTTAGTTGTACTTGATGATTTATCTATTCACATACTCTCTCAGTTACAATTTCATGTTGATTGATGGGAGATATATTAATGATGTCCTTAAGTGGATTTCTTGCAATTGACATTATTTCATTATCTAGGAAGTGGATCTAAAAACCATATATTACCTTGGAACTTGCAGTCATCAATGGAAATATTCCTCATGATTAATAGTGGGTTTACCTCATTAACCCGTGATCGATCGATTCTATGAGTGTTCAACATCAAATCCTTTATTCATACTCACTAGATTGTACTAGGTACCTTTGGATCCATTTTCATTATCGATGGGTCCCCTCGTGTTTGTTAACAATATTCATCAATGACTGATAATCACATAATTTCTACCATGCTCGACATCAACTCATTTATTTGCATGATGTAGATTTGTACCATCTATGGGGTTGGGTTTAAGACCTTGGGTTTAGGGGCATCATCCATTTATGCTACCCTTCCCAAGATATGTTGGATTATATCACTATTGTATGAGTACTTTGAAGCAGGGATGATTTTAAGGATGGAAATTTATTTTAAAATGTAGAAACCTTGGTGAATCTTACTAATCCTTAATATTCCAACTATAAAATGTTTGGCGATATTTTTGTAAAAATATTCAAATTTATAAGGAATTTATTTAGTTTGTATAAAATTTTGGCAATTTTTAAGGTAAAATAATTTTATCCTATAGAATTTGGGCAAATCATTTTTGGAATAACGAATCTTGTTTTGGGAAAAACCATGGAAAATTAGCCCATGAGCGAAATTTAGCCCCTAAAATCATCCATGCTTTGAAGACCATAGTGGTATTCTCATTTGTGCTACATGTCTTTCTTATGTATACTATGGCATAGATCCACATTGTATTTTCTCATGGCTATGATATTTTATATGGCATGGATCCATCGTGTACTTTTTCATGGCCATGGTATTGCATATTATTTCATGGATCCACAATGTGTTGTGTTGGCAACCATGCTTTTTCATACATCCAATCATGGGTATGCCTATCTTGGGGGTGATCTATATATATGATTGTTTGATGAATGTTTGTGGGTACTTCATGGTTCCTTGATCAACGAACTCCTTCCTTATGCCACTAGTTTCCATGTATTTTGGTAATGTATTTCCACCATCAGTTCCTCTTTCGACCTCACACATTAGGGTGCGTCTATTACACTTTCATGTGTCACCTTGGGACTCGAAAAGAACCTAAAGATGTTATAATGTTGAAATAATGAGTTGTACTTTAGGAAATTTCTTGAAAATCACCACATTTGAACCTATTTGTGTCTTTCCTAGGAATAAGGGTGACTCGTCGTAGTTTCCATATGTACAAGTCATGGCCCGTTGTTGGTTTCCCACATACAAACCATGACCACCCTTGAGATCTTCAATATTTGGATAGTTCTGAGGACAATAACATGAGATGTGTTGGCCATGATGCATTATTGAAATTGTGCATGACCTATTGAATCACCTAGTTGACATGGAATGAACCTATCTCCAATATTGTCTACATTCCTATAAATAGAGGCCAAATTGGGGAAATGGGCACCATATACACTTTGTATCAAGATTCCTCGCACTAGTGGAAAGAAATTCAAGAGTACTTTTGTCATCATTTTCTAAAGAGTTGGTTGTTGGGAATAAACACAATGGATACCAAAATCCTAAGTGAGAGAGTCCATCATATTCTTGTTGTGATATAGAGAATTGCCTCACTACTTCCAACGAAGAAAGGGTGTTCAATGAGGTGATCAAGGAACTCAGAGATGGGAGTGCAACAAGAGACTCAAGGTAGATCTTCACTTGTTGTAACTCTTTCTATTAATATAGATATATGTTCTTTCCCCCCTCTAAACATTGTGTCAATAATTGTTGTGCTATTTATGATTCAAGTTTGGTAGATATAATAGTCCTTAAGGTATTAGACTAGATATGTTTGCATACAATTGTCCTTCATGTGCCAAAATATTTGAAAACGATTGTTGTTTGTCTTCTATGAAAGTAGTAGGTGTAAGAGGTTGCTAGGAGCTGGATCTTGGGAGCTTATTCATAAGGATATGATTGGAAAACCTTCAGGAAAATGTTAAGTTATCCTTGCTCTCTCTTCTTTAGCATAGTTTTTGTGTATGCATTAAATATAGGCAGAATCCACAGTGGTTTATCCTATGGTTTGTATGTAACTATAATAAGGTCAATGAGAGGGCTTGTCTATTGGTAGGTGAATTTCTCTACAACACTCTCCCACCATGAGTCACTTTGGATTTCAAAAAATGTATGAATGGGTTAATATTTCATTTTTTTAGGATGATATGAAGAATGATATACATACATTCGTATATAAATGTGACATGTGTCAAAAGAACAAGGACGAAATAGTGAATACCCCAAGGAAATTAAAGCCTCTACTATTCCCTACAATATTCTGGGATGATATTTCCATGGATTTTATCATTTGGGTTTCCTAAAGTAATAAAAAAATTACCATCATGGTGGTTGTTGACAACCTCTCCAAATATGTCCATTTTTGTTCTTTACAACATTAATTTAAGTTTTCCACAATTTCCCAAGTCTTCATGGATCATACTTTTACATCACATGGAATGCCAAATTCAATCATGAAGGATCACAATCATACCTTCAACAAGAAATTCTGGCAAGTGTTATTCAACCACAAGGAACCAATTGAAAATGAGCACAACTTATCACCCCCAAATAGAAGGTCAAATATAGGTGGTTAATAAGTTCTTGGAAACTTATTTGACATGTTTTGCATCAAACTGACATGGCTAGTTTTTCCAATGGATATCACTTGTAGAATGGTGGTAGAATACCACCTATCATGGTGTACCAAAATCTCATATTATGAGGCTAGATATGGAAAAAAAACCCACATCCATGGCCTCGTAGTTACCAATCTCATCCAATGTTTAGGAAGTGGATGTCAATATTAAAGTAAGACCTAGCATTTTCCATATGCTTGAGGAAAATTTGGTCTTGGTTCAAAATATAATGAAGAAACAGGTAGATCATCATCACTTGAAATAATATTTTGAAGAATGAGACCTAGCATTTATTTGTCTCCAGCCCTATAAGTAGGCATCTCTCAAGGAAAAGAGCCACCAAATGCTAGCACCCATGTTCTATGACCCCTATTAGATCCTCCAATGCATTAACAAGTTTCCTAAAATTTAGTTGTCTTGACCTACTCCAAGATCCACCTAGTATTTCATGTGTGTTGTTTGAAGAAATTCGTTAGGAATAATTTCTACATTCATATCATCATCCCCAAATATGATGAAGAGGGTTCCAATTGGTTATAGTTAAAGGTAGTACTAGACAAAAGATATTGTCAATTATGTGAGTGCATTATCCACAAATTATTCATATAGTGAAAGGATATGCATCTCAAAGATGCCAACTAGGAAGCAACCATGATTTTATAGTGGTTTTTGCATCTCTACTCTTCCAGACAATGTTTATTTTTGAAGAGGGAGGGCACATGTTAAGGTCCTACCCTAACCTCCCTAGTTAGGGGTGCTTGGTAGTTAGTTAATTTAATGTGCAAATCCATCCTCTTTGAATAAGTCCCACTATCATGTAGTTGGTTAATGTAACATACCCAACCACTAAGGTTGGTCACATCACACAAAAACTTTCTCTTTATCAACTCTGATACCATTTTCATAACGTACCTAGCCTCCATATAGAAAACAATATATGTGGAATAAAAATAACATGAAATTTATGATAATTAAAGCAATTCTTTTACTTTTATCTGATTTCCTATAACTTATAGCTATGAATTAAAACAGATTTAGCTATTGTCTTTAACCACAAAAAGAAGCATCTACAACATGATAATAATCAACATGAATTGCAGCTAAACAACTCATTACACCAACATACAAATCACTTCTAAATACACAAAGTTCATACACAACAATTAAATACATAATTTAACATATAGCAAGATAAAAAACTCATCATTCCACAATAGTTGTGAAACCATTTTCTTGGGACAGATGTTCCACCCAACCATAGACCGATTGTTCCAAATCTCAATAGTCAGTCACCCCTGAGTTGAGGCTAGCAATCCAAAAAGAGGGTGTTATCTCACAGTCCACTTACAACTCATAAAACTCTCAACCCAACTGATATTTTCCTATAGCTATCCCAATTTTTCCACCAACTCTCTTCCTCTTGACATGTCCAACCCAAGGAATGTATCATTATTTTATCAAGGTTAACCCAATGGATGTACCATCTGTTTATCAAGGCTAACCCAACGAATGAGCCATTCATTTATCAAGGTCTCTCTGGCACAAGCAACTAGGAATCTCTTAGCTGGGAACTCAAGGGAAACTACTGCTAGGAAAACTATCAACAAACCAACAACAACACTTATTATTCTAGTGCAACTCACCTAGAAGTTCACTCTTCAAGCTTGACAACCTAGCTCTTCAGTTCTCCAACTCCAATTCACTCCAGTTACGCTCTGGCTTTCTCTATAATTTTCCCTCCATGGCTGCATCAAATTCTAGATATTTTTTCTTGCTCTCTATGTCCCCTTCCCATGCACAAAATTTTCTTACTTCCCCACTATTCGAACTACTGCTACTTTTGTCTCAGCCCATATGAAATTCCTCTCTTTGGCTTGCCTTTCCTGACTCACACTCTTCCCAAAGATGATTGTACTCAACCCCTCATGTGCCCAATAACTCTAGGGTGTGACCACTCACACCCACCCTCTTACATGCATCCAATGATTGGATTTGGAAACACTCAATCAGAAGGATGTGACCACTCACACCCACTCTCTTACATGTATTCAATGATTGGCTTTAGGAACACTCAATCAAACATCAGAAGGTTCAGATACAATTAGAAAGTTTAGGAAAATGGGTTACATCCATAAACATGGGTAATTCCCCCCCCTTGGACCCCTCTTGGCCATTATCCTATACACTCCCCTCTCTTGTGGATTAATTCATCCCCCATCTCTTGTCCATGTCCCCTTAGCAGTTGGCATCACATTTTATTATTAAAACATTGAAATACAATTCGCATATTATATCACTTGGTCGTAGCCACATATTTTATCTACATAAGTATTAATAAAACTGGGGATTATAATGGGGATGTTAAATTCCTCTTCCCATACAACTGTGCGTCATCCTTGGTGTACTCTATGCTGATATACATATATGAAAATTTACATCACAATACTTAGAAATAAAATTTATGCACTTTAACAACTCTGGCAACATCTCCAACCAAAATCTCATGTTCCTCTCAACTCACCGACCCAAGGAATGCACCATTCATTTATCAGGGATACCCAAGGGATGTACCATATGTTTATCAGGGATAACCCAAAGAATGTACCATTCATTTATCAAGGTCCCCAACACAATTGGCCAGGACTCTAAGATGTGGTTTCGGAACTCTAGTTGCTCAAACTGGAGCCTTTCATTATGTTCTCTTCAAAACTATCAATCGTTTGTGGGTATTCTACTCGCATGTTTTCTTCATGTTCCCATGTAGCATATTCAAGACCGTAACAGGTACATTGAACCTTTACCAACCCTATGGATTTGTTCATGATCACTTTGACTTTCTGGTCCATGATGTGTACTAGTTCCACCCAGAAATCCCCTTCCTGCTCCACATGGATCACATTCCAATCAATTGTGTGGCTAGGATCAGGTACATATTTATTTAACAATGACACATGAAATACATTATGCACTCTCATGGATATAGGAAAATATAGCATGCATGCAACTGGCCCAATATTTTCTAATATTTCAAAAGGACCACAATATCTTGCTGCCAACTTCGGGAAACTTCCTAATCTTAGCGAACTTGGTTTTTCCTTTACTTTTAAGAACACGTGTTCTCCCACTTTAAAATATCTGAAAACTTTGTTCTTGTCTTCATAATTTTTATGCCTATTCTGGGTAGCCTTCAAATTCTACTTTATCCTTGCCATCTGATCTTCCATTTCCTTTAGCAATTATGGCCCAACAACTACTTTGTCTGTTATATTATCCCAACTCACTGGTGTGTTACATTTTCTGTCATACAATGCCTCAAATGGACTCATTTTCAATGAGGCTTGATACCCATTATTGTAGGAAAATTCAACTAAATGGATATAATCTTCCCACTTTTATGGTTGATCCATCACATACATTCTAAGCATGTCCTCAATTATCTTGTTAGTCCTTTCTATTTTCCCATCTGACTCTGGATGATATGTTGTACTAAGATTTAAATTTGTCCCAAATCCCTTGAACAAACCCTTCCAAAAATTGGAAGTAAACTTTGGGTCTCTATATGAAACTATTGCCTTAGGCACCCCATCTAACCTAGCAACTTCTCTCATATAAATATTTGCAATATTTGTTGCCTTGTGTGTAGTATTTACTGGAATAAAATGTGATGTTTTAGTCAACTTATCCACCACCACCATGATGGAATCATGTTGCTTCATTGTTTTGGGCAGCTTGGTAATAAAATAAATCGAGAAAAATTCCCACTTCCATTCTAAAATGATCAATGGTTATAGCAAACCTGTTGGGTGTCTATGTTTTGTCTTTACTTTTTGGCATTCCAAACATTTGGCTATGTAATTAGCCACTTCTTTCTTCATTCCTAGCCAAAAATATTGGCTTCTTATTGCTGCAATTGTCTTCTAATATCTTGGGTGTCCTCCATATGGCACATTGTGCATCTCCTTCAGCACTGCATTTTTCAGCTTACTAGAATTCAACACATACACCTTACCTTTTTACATGAGAATTTCATCTTCTTTTAGCTCATAATAATTAATTTTTTGCTGAAAATTTCCTTGATGTACTGTCTCTTTTGTTTTTAAATAATTATGATTTGAATTTGTTGTTGCGACAATTTTGTCTTTCAAATTTGTCTTGTACATGATAAGGGCTGCAATGTGCACTTCATTAGCTCTCCTATTGAGTTCATAGACCACTTGATTTTCCTTGCCCTTTATGTGCTTAATTTTGAAGTCATATTCACTCATAAATTCCAGCCATCTAGTTTATCTAGCATTTAGTGTTAGTTGTCTAAACAAATGCTTCAGACCACAGTGGTCTGTCCTTAGCTCGAATTTCTTACCCATAAATTAATGCCTCCACATTTTCAATGCATGTATAATCGTTGCTAACTCCAAGTCATTTGTAGCATAATTTATTTCATGCTCTTTTAATTTTCTAGACTCATAGCATACCACATGATCCTTTTGACTAAGGACTCCACCAAGATCTTTCTTGCATGCATTGATGCACACAAAAAAATCTTTGTTTGGATCTGCAATCTTCAATATTTGTGCACTTGTCAATATTCCCTTCAACTGTTGAAAACTCTCTTCACACTTGGAGGTCCATTCAAATTTCACTCCCTTCTTTTGCCAAGAAGTGATTGGACTTGCAATCTTTGAAAAACCTTTTATGAATCTTCGGTAATAACCAGCAAGACCCATGAATGATCTGACCTTTGTCACATTCTTCAACACTGGCCATCCTGTAATGGCCTCTATCTTCTCAGGATCCACTTCTATCCCTACTACTGATATTATATGCCCCAAGTAGTGAATCCTCTTTTGATAAAAGATGCACTTACTTAGCTTAGCATATAATCTGTGTTATCTTAAAACTTGCAACACCATTGTTAAATGGTGTTCATGTTCCTCTTCTGATTTATAATAGATGAGTATATCATATAGGAACACAATCACAAATTTGTCCATGTATTCCCTGAACACTCCATTCATCAGACACATAAAAACTGTTGGGTCATTTGATAGCCCAAATGGCACTATTGTGAATTCATAATGCTCGTATCTTGTTCTAAATGCTGTCTTGTTGATGTTTTCTCCACTTATCCTTACTTGATGATACCATGATCTCAAGTCAATATTTGAAAATATTCTCGCACCTTTCAGTCGATCAAACAAGTCATCAATTATGGGTAAAGGATACTTATTCTTTAGGGTAACCTTATTAAGTTGCTTGAAATCAATACACAACCTTAAGGTTCCATCCTTCTTCTTCACAAAAAGAAATGTGGCTCCCCAAGGTGACACACTTGGGTGTATATACCCCTTTTTTAACAACTCTTCAAGTTGAATCTGTAACTCCTTCAATTCTAGTGTACCCATTCAATATGGTGTCTTGGACACTGGGGCAGCTCTTAGTACCAAATAAATAAAGAAATCAATGTATCTATTGGGTGGCAGTCCCAGAATTTCTCTAAAAACATCTTCAAAATCCCTCAAGACCGGATGGTCTTCAATGCTTGCCACTTTATCCTTAGCTACCTCCTCCATATGGGTTGCAAACAATTGAAATCCCTTTTTGAATCTCTTCTTCAACTGCATAGTTGAAATCTCTCTAATAGCTATAACTCTTGGAATGCCTTGAACCTTGCCTTGTTTCCCTTCCTCATCAAGACATGTGATGGTATTGTTGTAACAGTCTAGGAAAGCATGTTGTTTTTCCAACCAATCGATGCCAATTAGATAGTCATATGAACCCAATGGTATGATGTTTAAATCCACCTTCGTGTTGATTCCATTCATGTCTATTTGACAATCTTTAACCAACTCATTTATTTTCGTCTGAGCCGCCATGGATAACTGAACTAACCAATATTTATTATGCTTACTCCTTTGCAAGTGAAATATTTCAACAATTTTAACATTTATGTAACTATGGATAGCTCCAAAATCAATTAAAAATTTTATGGGCTAGTTATCAATCTTACCTTCCACTTCGATCATGGGGGATTGATATTTTTCCTGCATGTTGTCCAAGGCTGCATAAATCCTTGGCATACTTCCTCCCATGTATTCCATTGTTTCATCCTCTTGAATGTTGTGGAAAGTCCTCATTCTTTCTCATTTATGAGGGCAGTCCCTATATAAGTGATTCACATCCCCAACATTGAATAGGTTGTTGCCTTGGCCTTTTCCCAAACGAATCTCCATTCTTTTGATCATTTTGGGTTGTCTAGCCTTGTTGATTTTCTTGGGAGTTATTTATGAAAAAGGGTGGCTTAAAATCTTTCTTCCTTTGGTCCCTTTTCCTTTTCAACTTTCCATTCCAAGCCTTTTGGAAAACTGGCCTTCCTTTGCTTTGCTCATAAAGGTGTCTTTCTCTCCTTATGGTTTCTTCAAAGGTCTTGGGGTTATCATATTGAATCTTATCATTATAGAAGGAGGGTAACCCACTTAGAAACCTTTGGATTTTAACCTTCTCATCCTTGATGAAGTCAATATACTTCATCAATTCAAAGAACTGCTTATCATATTCCTCCATTGTCATGGTTCCCAACTTGAGTTCAAAGAACTCTTTCATATTTATCTCATAGTAATGCTCAAAAAATTATTTCTCTTGGAAATATCCTTTGAACCGCCTTCATGAGATTCTCTTCTCATCGAGTTTCTTGGCTTTATTAGGTTGATCCCACCACATGGTTGTCTTTCCTTTCAAGTTGTAGGTGGAAATCCTAGCTTCTACTCGGGATGGGTATTCATGCAACTAGAAATATTTCTTCATTTCCAACAACCAGGCCTTTGTCTCTTCTCCTTTCATGTGCTCACCATTGAAAGTAGGTAGCTTGATTATCCTGAGTTCACCTTGCAAGATGTATGCCTCAGCCCTTTTTCTTTTCCTCTGAACAGGAGACACACTTGGGCTACTCCCTGGCCCTAAGCTTGCATTATTTCTCCTAGTGGTCTACCTTGGAGAATTATGGTGGATGCTCATGCTTCTTGAATTCCTATCATTTCCATGGTCATCCCTTTATGGGATCTTGATGTTGATACTTGTCTAGAACTATTTTCTTGCTTGGTGCCAAAATCCTTTTTAACTTTCTTATGCAACACATTTAATCTTTGAAGTATCTCTTCTTAAGCCTTTATAATCCTTTCATTATCAACCCTGTAACTCTGCACTTCCTTGTGCATACTTCTCATAGTGACAGGACCTTGCCTATCTCTTCTTCCATTTTACTTTGTCTCAACATTCACCATGCTGGAATGCGGACCTATGAACTCTTCCTCATGGTTGTAATATCTTTGAGCATATTCCATAACTCTAATCCTCATATAGGAACTAAAGTCTCTTTCTATACTTCTAATTCTGCAAGAAATGTGTAGGTAATAATTGTTGTTAGAACATGCATATTATAAACCATTTATTAATGAGAATACATGTTACTTATTCATTAATTTCTGAAGGACACATTTCACTAAATCAAATTTTGATTTTCTTGATGCATTCCTCCCAGAAACAGATTTCCAACGACTGAAAACTTGCCCAAAATCGAGCTCTGGTTTGAAACTTATAGGCCTTCGAAGTTCTTGTATAGGTCTACAACATCTTCGGAGATCTGAAGTCTTGAATTCTCCTCCATTGATATATATTAATGGATTCATCTTGGATCTAAGCCATATTTCTCCTTCATACCTTCCATGCACCCACCATCGACACTTTGTTTCTTTTTCCTTCACGAACTCACTGACCTATAAACTTGTAACCTTGTTTCATAAGTCTGTCTGAAAAGTCTCAATACTTAACCATTTTTCTACTCCTTTGCAGAGTCACAAACTCACAATCTTTTAACCTTTCTTTTATAAGTTCGTCTGAAAAGTCTCAACACTTAGTCATTTTTCCATTTCTTCATTCTCACAAACTTGCAGACTCATAATCTTGTAACCTTCTTTCATAATTTCATCCAAAAAGTCTCAACACTTAGTCATTTTTCCACTTATTTAGACTCCCAGACTCATGGACTCACAATATTGTAACCTTTCTTTCAAAATTTCGTCCAAAAATTCTCAACACTTAGTTGTTTTTCCACTTCTTCGGACGCACGAACTCACAATCTTGTAACCTTTCTTTCATGCATCCATCTGAAAATTATCAACACTTAGTTATTTTTCCACTTCTTCGGATTCACAGACTCGCAAACTCACAAAATCATAATATTGTAAACTTTATTTCATAAGTCCATCCGAAAAGTCTCAACACTTAGTCATTTTTCCACTTCTTCGAACTCACACACTCACAGGCTCACACTTGGACAAACTTCCAAGATCTTACTGTAGTTTCGTGGGACTGACAATTGGCCTGCTACATGGCTTCGCACCACCTGCCAATTATAATATCGTCCAACATGTATCTGCCACCATGAAGCACCCATCTTTCTTCTACCATGTCAACTAACACATGGCCTCCATGCCATGTCGATGTCATCGTATGAAAAAATACCCAAATTTTTATGATTTGCTTATTTTTGAAATTTCCAAAGGGGCTCAATTCTTCACATTTCCCTTGAAATTCCTCTCAATTTTACTGAAGCAATTTGAACAAACGAATTTCAGACATCCGTTTTCCAGCATTCCATCAAACAGTTTTCCTGGATAGTATGTAATTTTCACTTTTGTGTTCCACTTAATTGGCCCATCCAGACTCAATGTTGAAAATTGGGCTCTGATACCACTTTGTAACGTACCCAACCACCAAGGTTGGTCACGTCACACAAAAAAATTAATTTTATCAGCTCTGATACCATTTTAGTAACATACCTAGCCTCCAGCTAAGAAACAATACATGTGAAATACACATAACATGAAACTTCTGCTAATTAAAACAATTATTTTACTATTAGTCAATTTTCTATAGCTTACAACTACGAATTAAAACAAATTTAGCTACTATATTTAACCACAAAAAGAAGAATCCACAACATGCTAATAATCAATATGAATTGCAGCTAAACAACTCATTACATTAGCATAAAAATCATTTTCAAATACACAAAGTTCATGCATGACAATTAAATACATAATTTAACATACAACAAGATAAAACACTCATCTTTACGCAATAGTTTTGCAACCATCTGCTTGGGACGGATGTTCCACCCAACCATAGACTAATTGTTCCAAATCTCAACAGCTAGTCACCCCCAAGTTGAGGCTAGCAATCCACAAAAGAGGGTGGTCTCTCACAGTCCACTCACAACTCATAAAACTTTCAACCCAACTGATATTTTCTTACATCTATCCCAATTTTGCCACCAACTCTCTTCCTCTTGACTTGTCCAACCCAAGGAATGTACCATTATTTTATCAAGGTTAACCCAAGGGATGTACCATCCATTTATCAAGGCTAACCCAAGGGATGTACCATCCATTTATCAAGGCTAACCCAAGGAATGAGCCATTCGTTTATCAAATTATCTCTGGCACGAGTTGCTAGGAATATCTCAGCTCGGAACTCAAGGGAAACTACTACTGGAAAATTATCAGCAAACCAACAACAACACTTTTTTTTCTAGTGCAACTCACCCATGAGTTCACTCTTTGGGCCTAACAACCTGGATGTTTAGTTCTCCAGCTCCAATTATGCTCCATCTTGCTCTAGAATTCTCCCTCCATGGTTGCATCAACTTCCTTCTATGTTTTCTTATTCTCTTTGTCCCCTTCCCATGCACAAACTTTTCTTACTTCCCCACCATTCAAATTGTTTTTACTTCTATCTCAACCCATACAAAATTCCTCTCTTTGACTTTCCTTTCCTGACTCACACTCTTCCCAAAGATGATTGTACCCAACCCCTCATGTGCCCAATAACTATGGGACATGACCACTCACACCCACCCTCTTACATGCATTCAATGATGATTTGGAAACACGCAATAAGAAGGATGTGACCACTTGCACCCACCCTCTTACATGTATTCAATGATTGTCTTTGGGAACACTCAATCATACATCAGAAGGTTCATATACAATTTTCAAGTTTAGGAAAATAACTTACATCCATAAACATGAGTAATCCCCCCTTCCCCCCCTCCCTTGGACCCCTCTTGGCCATTATCCTAGACACTCCCCTCTCTTGTGAATTAATTCAGCCCCAATCTCTTGTCCATGTCCCCTAACAGCTGACATCACTTTTTATTATTAAAACATTGAAATACAATTTGCATATTACATCACTTGGACATAGCCACATATTATATCTACATTAGCATTAATCAAACTGGGGATTATAATGGGGATGTTACAGTTAATTTATCCAAAGGGTCATCCTTATGGAATAAGGCCCATTACGTAGTTGGTAGTGTCATTAATGTTGGGACCACTTGTAGTTAGGGTTTGGGTAGTGAGGAATTATTTATAAAGGTAGGAAGCTATGTAATATTTTGTGAAGGATTATCATTTTATTGGAGTGTTTCTCATTTGGAGGTTGCCCCCTTGAAGAGGCTAGTGAGCATTGTTATCCTCTTGGAATATAAATAAAGGGTTCTATTTCTACATGTACTATATATTTTGGTTTATCTCTTTTATTTCATGTAGCTTGAATTCTTCATGTATTACTCTTAATTTTTTTTATTTGTATAAAAGTACACTACAACAACATTTCTAATAATTGTAATATTACTTCATCTCAAATGGTTATGTCTAGCAATGATCAAATGAAAGATGGTGTCAACATTCCAACAAAGTGACACATAAATAAGATGTACTTAGGCACATAACACAAATAACAAAAGAGATGTATCGATGCACCTAACAAATGTGACACATACAAATAAGAGATGTACTCATACACATAAATGATGCACCTAACATAAGTCATGTGCTCACACACATAAGATACACACCTAACAAATACACAATGATACACTTATGTATGTAAGTAATGCAATAATACCCACATTAACTATTCACCTAACATAAATGATTCACTCATCTAAATAGGAAACATTTTTATGTACATAAAAAAACACACTTAAGATAAGTGATGCATCACCACACATAAGTGACACACTAACCACATAAATGATGCAGTCATAATACTAACCAATGTGCATCTAACATAAGAAATGCACTCACAAAAAAATGGAATATTACACATTAAAATATGTATCAATACATATAAACAAAACACCAACCACGAAAGCAATATAAACACATAATTTACTAAATTAAAAAAATTAAATACATATACTATATTATAATAGTATTATAAGAATACGACAAAATAATAATATATATTACATTTACCCCCAAAATAATAATTTATATTACATTTAAGCAGTTGAAGATATTAAATACATATCTTATAATAGTATCATGAAAATACAAAAAATAATAATATATGTTTTATAATTTTTTTATATAATAATACTTTTTTACAACAAAATAATAAAATGTATTTTATATTTTTTTATGTAATAATATTTTTTAAAAGATTTGGTAAGTAAAGTAATGCATGCAAAAGTTATAAGTTGAACCAAGACCATTGATAACTTCGAAATTATTCAAATGAACATTTCATTTGAATCGCAACTTCACAACTTCATTTTTTATATTTGAAACAAGAAGCGTTGTGTTAGATATATATAATACTTTATAGGGAGTGTGGATTATATGGGTATGGAGAGAAACAATATGCGTATGTATAATAAGTGTTGCGTGGCAGCGCAGTCCCTGTCGGATTGAATTGGAATAGGAAAAAGTAGCGGAGGCAGATGGAAACTGCAATGGAGATGTGGCAAGCAGCATGAAGTACACGTGGTATCCATGCAGTAAATGGCACGTGGCCTCTAGAGCCCCATTTATTTTTTGAAAGTATATAATATATTTTACTATGTTGAAAAAATCTGTCTATTTTGTATGTATATTAAGAAAATACAATTCTTGCATAATGGAAGATAAAAAATTATGACAACATAAATATAAAAGGAGATAAAAAAACAGTTTAATTTGAAATATTTTTAAAAAGTTACATGTTCCTGGAAATTTAAATGCACTTGTCATATAGACTAGTGGAAGATAAAAATGTATGAGGACATAAATATAAAAGGAGATAAAAAACGGTTTTATTTGAAATATATCAAAAAATAAAAGTTTGTTACATATTCCTGGAAATTTCAATGTGTTTGTCATAAAGATTGGGATTGGGGCTCATGCGGACCATAAGAGAAATATGTACAAGAAACAAGACTATAGAAAGAAGAAGTAGGCGACGGTAGAGTGCAATACCTGGAAATAATAAATTGAAAGGTATCATTCTTTGGCTAGGCATTTCTATTTTAAAAATTGGAATAATTGGGTTAATAAACAAAGCAGGATGCGATCAGCAGACTTACAGTGATGGTACATATGAGCCCTTTTGCTATTTTCTTGTTGATTCCTTTTCATTGATGTCATCGACGGCTGCTGGAATCATGGCAACTGCTTGTTGCCTTTTGTTGGCGACCTTCTTCAATTCCCTTTCGAGCCATTTTTCAATGCATCTTCTCATTGGGGTGACGTTGATCTCATTCTGGATTTTTATGTTGAAAAGTTCATTTTCTAATTCCCCGAAGTTGATAGAAAGATTACATAGAGCCTGATCAATTTCCTCATTCTGTATCGAATAGTCGACTAGCCATTCGTCGACGTCATCTTGACCATATTCAAGGATGTTGTAAAACTTTTTCAAAGACAACGCCTTAAAAATATCAACCTGTTTATCGAAGTCTTGCCTAATTAAGGGCAAGGAGTTGACGATTAAGTTGTAGTCTTGGAAGTCGTTGGTCCTTCCGGCTAAGTTTATTCTGGACAGCTTTGTGAATAATTTTTCTTTCTTTGATATGGCTTGTTCACATTACTGAACAATGAGATGCAAGTTCTTCACTTTTTCTTTCAAGCATGCATTTAATTGACCGATCCGGTTTTGGGATGGGAGATCTTGTTGTCTTCTTCTTGTTTCTGTCATGTTGTTGACAATGGTGCCAAAAGGAAGGACCATGTTTAAATAGAAATGTTCTTCATCTTTTAACTTCGCCTACAAATGTTCGAGAAAATTATGTGCCCTTGTTCCAAGGGAAATCATGGTTTGTGATGTTTCCCACACCTCAGTAACCAGTTCCATTATTTTCTTGATATTATTCTCCACATATCCTCTACACGATGCGAGGAGGCTGGATGATTCTTTTAACTTGGTTGTAGGGGTGGCAGGCATGGCTATTGCCAAAGTATTGGCAAGCAATGGCATAGGAATCAAAGCCTCTTCCAATTCCTTGACCCGGTCCTTCAGTCTAGCATTCTTAGCCTCGATGCCTCCAATGGAATCATCAACTGAATTTGCGGTCGCTATGTGAAGTCGACAGATTTGGGATGGTCGCATGTTCGCAAGGTTAACCTCTAAACAATATTTTCCTTTCTTATTTTTTACATATTTTTTTTCATTAATCAATTTTTTGGACTGGTTGTCAAAAACAACACTCTAGAACACGAAGGATTCATCTTCGTCAAAATTTTCGGTATCAGATATGTCCATTGGACGACTATGCTGGATCGTGTCTCCAGTATGATCAAGGTAGCGGAATACGCTATCCAGATCAGGCTCAAGTTCCATGTTCTCACTCTGAATTTCAGGTTATTCCGACTATCCCACAATTTTGTTTCTCTTCTTGTCTACTGGAATCTTGTGAGAACTATCAATTTTAGAGTGAGGAGGGTCATTATCTCCTCCTTCATTTGAAGGAATCTGAGTTTCTTTGTTGTTGTGGTGGGTCGTTGGAGTGATTCTCCGAGATGTCATACTTTTGGGAGTGTTATTCGCTGATTGAACACTCTTATCACCGGGGCCTTTTCCCTATTGCTTGTACAATTTAGTCGTGCTTTGCAGTGTGTCTAGGTCGCCAATATCAAAAGCAAGAGTGTTGTCACCAATGTCTTTGTTTTCAGTCAAGTGTTTTTTTTAAAAACAATTGTTGAAGCCAAGTGTTTGTATATGTTGTAAAAAAAAATTATTGGGGTTGAACCATCTTAGGATTTCATCATATATTAGGTTCAAGTTGCTAGAATGGGATGTGAATTCGTCAATTTTTTTGACGTTCCTCAACACGACGTCCCCAACTTTCTAAGGTAGAGGAATGAACTGTTTTTTTCTCTTCTCTTGGAATATATGCAACCAGTAATTGTATTGCCTTGCTACTTCTGCAACAAACATTATGTCTGTAATGTGACATGGAAGGAGAGCAGGTTTTTCCCTAGAGCCAAAAATCCTTATCACAGTGTAATTATCCAAATGTTCAAGTGTCCCCTTCTTGTCCAAAAAACTGGTTGCATGTTCAGATATGTAGGGAGCATCTTCTCCTAACAACAAAACTTTGAAAATAGACATGAAACCATTAAAAACCTCATAAAAATAGTGGGAGGCCTTGTTCTTCCACAAGGCCTGGTACCAAAACATTATTGGGTCGAATTCCCAGTTGACCTTCTTGGACAGAGACAGTTCTGGCAACTGGAAGCAATGTGCTATCACACAAACTAAGTAGGATGGCATATACAATTTCTTCTCCTTTTTGAAGATTGACAATTGGGTACAGATTTCATGGGAAATTAGCTTTCCCCAATCAAAAATGGCTTGTTCCTTGATCGTGAAATACAAAATATAAAGAGCCATCCGGGAAATAGTTGTTGTGGAGTCATGTCTTGTTATTCTTGTAAACAACCAGGCAATTTCACGGAATGGATTTCTAAATGAACTAACCTGCAAGCTTGTGATATCTTTAGGAACTACCATCAGGTCTTCCAAGAAATCGGGCAAGAGGTCCAACCTGTTATTATGCTTTGCTAGGAACTGCTTGGAATCTTCTCCTTTGAACGTCAATGTTGGCTACAACAATCTTAACATCTGGCGGAAGACCTAAGGTGACAAAGAAACAGAAGAGAGGTCTCGTAGTGGAATAATTCTTTTGTCTGAAATAAATTTATCAGCACACCAAGAGACCATCTCCTTACAGTCAAAAACTTCAGGGACACAAACTGCATGAGAAATACCAAAGGTCCAAATTACTTTGTTCTGGGCGGTAGGGGATGAGTAATAATAATATGCCCTAGACCACTGGAAGTTCTTGTCCTCGTGCCCGAAGATGTTCACTGTATCTCCACAAAACTGTTGTCGAGATGATGCCATAGGTTTATGAGAATGTTAGTTTGCTCCAGACGATGGTTGAAATGAACAGTTGGAGGCAATAATATAACTCTCCGCAAAATGTTGGTTAAATGCTTATGAATGGGAAAGATCCTCTAGCCTTTTGCTAATTAATAATAATTTGTATGGGTGTTGCATGATGAACTGTTAGCAGTAAAGCTTACTTATTTCATATTTAGAAATGTGAAGGTGGCGGGTACGACGAAGAGAAATCAAGGATTGGAGGTTTCGTGAACGTGCCAAGCCGATGACGTGCGAACGACATTTCATGATTTTGAAATCAACACCCGGAAGGGATAATATAACCCTCCGCAAATCTTGGTTTAATACGTATTAATAGGAGATCTCCTCGAGCCTTTTTCTCATCAATGACAATCTATACATTTCCTACATGATGAGTTGTTAGAATTAAATGTCACTAATTGCATATTTAGAAACAAGATATATATATATATATATATATATATATATATATATATATATATATATATATATATATATATATATATATATATATATATATATATACATTTTTTTATTATAAACAAGTGCGAAGGTCACGGAGATGGAGAAGAGAAAGGAATGAATGGAAAGGTTTGAAAAGCGGTTAGACGGGATTCAAAATAGGGTTACGGTGGATACTCACGAGAGGCGAGTGTCCCACAGTCAAATTTTATGTATCAGAATTTTTTACTGCAAAACGTGTAAAACGAAAGAGAGCATGATGGGGAAGTTCAACGATCGGTTTGTATATTTGTGGAATTCCAGGAAAGTGGCTAAGTATGGAATAGGGAAATGGTCGATCGGACTCGTTTTTAGAATCAAGGATTGAAGATTTCGTGAACGGACCAACCCGACGACGTGCAAATGACATTCCATGATGTTTGAAATTAACACTCAAAAGGGATAATATAACCATCTGAAAATTTTGGTTTTATGCATATTAATGGGAGATTTCCTCAAATCCTGGTTTAACATTAGCGCTTTCTAATTGCATACTTAGAAATAAGATCTTATATATAATTGCTAATTGCTAATTGCAAAAGGGCGTGGGCACAGGAAACAACGATTAGGAATTGGATATTTCTTGAACCCGACGATCTGCGAAAGAAATTCTAAGAAATGGGGAAGTATGGAAAGCAGATGGACGGGCTTCAAAATGGGGTGACAATAGTTCCACAGGAGACGTGAGGACCCGATGGTCAAATTGTATGTCTCAGAAGTTTTCAGTGCAAAATGTGTACCACGAAAGAGGGCAGGTGAGTGTCTGACGGTCAAATTTTANAGATGGACGGGCTTCAAAATGGGGTGACAATAGTTCCACAGGAGACGTGAGGACCCGATGGTCAAATTGTATGTCTCAGAAGTTTTCAGTGCAAAATGTGTACCACGAAAGAGGGCAGGTGAGTGTCTGACGGTCAAATTTTATGTATCAGAATTTTTTACTACAAAATGTGTAAAACGGAAGAGAGCATGATGGGGAAGTTCAGTGGCCGGTTTGTATATTTGCGGAATTCTGGGACAATGGATAAGTATGGAATAGGGAAATGATCAGTCGGACTCGTTTTCGGAATTGATGATTGAAGATTTTGTGAACGGACCAACCTGATGACGTGCAAATGATATTCCATGATGTTTGAAATTAACACTCGGAAGGGATAATATAACCATCTGAAAATTTTGGTTTTATGTGTATTAATGGGAAATCTCCTCAAATCCCAGTTTAGCATTAACACTTACTAATTGCATACCTAGAAATAAGATCTTATATATAATTGCTAATTGCTAATTGTAAAAGGGCGTGGGCACGGGAAACAACGATTAGGAATCAGATATTTCTTGAACCTGCCACCCCGACGATCCGCGAAAGAAATTCAAAGAAATGGCGAAGTATGGAAAGCGGACGGACAGGCTTCAAAATGGGGTGACAATAGTTCCACAAGAGACGTGAGGACCCGACGGTCAAATTGTATGTCTCGAAAGTTTTCAGTGAAAAATGTGTACCACGGAAGAGGGCATGATAGGTAGATTGTAATAAGGAAGACAATATGATGTGAATCTGGTTGTAAATTTGTATATCGTGGAAGTTAGGGTACTGTTTATAGGTCATGGAACAATAGAAGTGCAATCTAGAGCCCGCCTACCGGGAATCTACGGTTGGAGAAGTGGTTGGGTATGGAATGGGGAAGCGGTCGGTCGATGTCATGATATAAAATCACGAGTGCAAACGTGAACCCGCAAGTCCGCCTACCCGCGCAACTAGACATTTTTAGAAAAATGAATAAGTGACGAGAAAGATAAAGTTTAAGGAAAAGAGAAACAGATATTTGGTTAAGTATAGAAGATTGAAAAGAAGGGATAATATATTCACATCTGTAATAGATATCCCATTGCCTAGCAAGATATTTTCTGCATGTTTCTGGAGAAGTTATATACTTATTGCATATACTTGGAAAGAAGTGCGAAGGTGGTGGACATAGAAAACAACGACTAGGAATAGAAAATTGTCTACTATCCATGAAAGAAATTGCAAGAAATGGTCATGGAAAGTGGTCGGACAGGTTTCAAAATAAGATGAAAAGGGTTCCCAAGGATACATGAGGCCCTGACGGTCAAATTGTATTGATCAAAACTTTTGAGTGCATATTGTGTAACACGGAAGAGGGGTTGATGTAGGAATCTAGAATACGAGCTCCAAGATAGGCTGGCAAGGGTTCTCGAGGAGACATGAGGGCTCGACGGTAAAATTGTATTGATCGAAACTTTTGAGTGCATACTGTGTAACACGGAAGAGGGGCTAATGTAGAAGTCGTGAACTCACAAGTCCGCCAACCCGTGCAGCTAGACATTTTCGGAAAAACGACTAAGTGACGAGAAAGATAAAGTATAGGAAAAAGAGAAATGAGAATTTTGTTAAGTATAGAAGATGGAAAAGAAGGGCTAATATATTCACATCTATAATAGATATTTCATTTCCTAGAAAGATCTTTTCTGCACGTTTCTAGAGAAGTTGTATACTTATTGCATATACTTGAAAAGAAGTGCGAAGGTGGCAGGCACATAAAACTGCAACTAGGAATTGTAAATTGTTTGAACCCGCCAACCCAACGATCCACAAAAGAGATTGCAAGAAATGGTCATGGAAAGCGATTGGATGGGCATCAAAATAGGCTGACAAGGGTCTTGGAGGAGACATGAGGGTCCGACGGTCAAATTGTATTGATCGGAACTTTTGAGTGCATACTATGTAACACGAAAGAGGGCTGATGTAGGACTCTAGAAGTCAATTTGTATATCTTGGAAGCGGAGGGAACTGTTTGCAGGTCAAGGAACATTGTAAGTGCAGTCCGCATGTCCGGGAATCCACAAGCGAAAAAATTCGGGTAAGTATGGAATTGGAGGCGCGAAAGAGATTCCAAGAAATGGTGAAATATGGAAAGCGGACGTAGGGGCTTCAAAACGGGGTGACAATATCTCCCTGGGAGATGTGAGGACCCGAAGGTCAAATTGCAGGTCTCAGAACTTTAGTGTGCAAACTGTGTATCACGGAAGAGGGTATGATGTGGGAGTGTGGAAGAAAATTTGTATATGGCGGAGGTTCGGGTGTTGTTTGTAGGCCACAGAACAATGGAAGTTCAATATAGAGCTTGCATGTCTGGGAATTCGCGATCTAAAAAGTGCCTAGGCATCGAATGGCTATTGGTTGGTCAGAGTCGCATTTTTGGAAAAACAACTAAGTAACGAGAAAGAGAGAGTAGAGGGGAAAAAGAAATGACAATTTGGTCAAGTATAGAAGAGGGAAAAGAAGGTCCAATATATTCAAATCTGCAATAGATATCCCATTTCCTGGCAAGATCTTTTCTGCATGTTGTTGGAGAAGTTGTATACATATTGCATATACTTGGAAAGAAATCTGAAGGTAGCGGGCACAAGAAACAACAACTAAAAATTTGAAATTTCCTGAACCCGCGAACTCGACGATTGGCCAAAGAGATGTAAAGAAATTTTCTAGTGTGGAAAGAAGTTTGACGGGCTTCAAAATAAGGTGACGGGTTCCAAAGGAGCCGTAAGGCCCCGAGTGTCAAATTGTATATATCGGAACATTTCGGTGCAAAATGTGTAACACGGAAGAGGGGATGATGTGGGAGTCCAGAAGTAAACCTACATATCGCAAAAGTTGGAGTGTTGTTTGCAGGTCACAAAACAATGGAAAGAGCAATTTAGACAAAGGGGAAGCGCTCGGTCGAAATGTGTGAATCTACCAACCCGTGCAGTAAGACATTTTCGGAAAAAACAACTAAGCAACCAGAAAGAGAAACTACAGGGGATAAAAGAGTGGGAAAATAGAAAGGCAGAGGGCAATTTTTCGTAAGCATGAATTGGTTTCAAACAAGCCCCATTGTTGCAAAACCATCATTTTATAGTAATTGTCAGCAAATGCTTTGTTGAAGATTAGATTTTATTGCAACTTGTGGGAGTAAGTATGTTCTTGATACATTCTTCCATGACTGTAACATATTAACTTAAGTATTAAACGTTTTTCATTATGGGTTGTTAGCATTAAAGCTTAATAATTGCATGTCTAGAAACAAGAATGACGATCTTGCTGCAACATTGTGATTTTGTATTGCTATGTTCTATCTGCATTATGAATAGAATTGAACGTTGATTTGAAACTGTCTGAAATTCATTTTTTGTTTTCATAAAAGCTTGATGGATCGACACAGTGCATTGTCATATAATTGTTAGATGCTCCATTTTAAAACAAATTACCTAAGAAAATACAATATCAAAGAACTACGAGACTACTGAACCATGCCAATGAAAAGAGGTGTTAAATCCAGAAAAGAAGCAGCAACCAAGACTCCAAGGAAAAAAAAATTAATAGTAAATGCATTAACAAAAAAAAGAACATTGCACATTGTATATCTATCCTTAGAAATTGGACCCAGTTCTTTGGGCCAAAACATTGAACATATATGCAACAAACACAGGCACATGATCTGCAACATGCAGGAGCCATCGAGATGCTCTTCAACATGCATACAGAACTGATTACCATGCTTTTTTTTAGGAAATCCTTGAAGTCTTCTCCTCCATGGATCATCCTGTAGTAAAATTGATAGTTCTCAGAAGCTTCCCGTGAGGAAGAAGATGAAAAACGTTGCAGGGCAAATAGAATATCCCTTAACTAAAAGTTAGGACACACCAAGAAACCGCCTCTCCACAGTCAAAAAATTCAGGGACACAGGTTGCACATGCAATTCCAAAGGCCCAAATTAGTACATTTTGGGTGGAAGGAGATGACTAGTAGGAATATGCCTTGCACTAGTGGGAGTTCTTGTCCTCATTCCCTAAGATGTTGATTGTATATCCAAAGAACAGGATAGTGGTCCCGCAATTGAATAGTTTTTTGGCTTGAAATATATCTCTGGGAGCGTCAACAGATCATTTCCTTACAGTGAAAGAATTACGCCCAGAACGAACTAATTTGGACCTCTGGAATTCCTACTTTCGAGCTGCAAAGTGGCTATTGCGTTCAGTGTCGGTTTCTTTTCTGAAACTCCTTCTTTTGGTGTTGTCAGGACTGCCATTGTTGAGCCGGGAAGTACCGCCCGTTATGGTTGATTTCAATTTGGGCGCAGGAGTGGGAACAATCTTTGCATTACCATAATCCATTGTCGTATCATCGTATATCAGATCATCTTATTCTGGCTTGGAATCCATCGCATCAACCTCTACGCCAGCCATCAATGCAATTGGGCAGTTTGTCTGAGTAGGCAGGGTTGCCTTGGAATTCTTTGGCTTGAAATATATCTCTCAGTGTACCAAGGGACCATATCCTTTTTTTCTCCTAGGCGGAGGGAGATGAGTAGTAAGAATATGACTTGGAATACTGGAACCTTCGGCCATCATGCCTGAAGGTGTTTACTGTATCTAGACAGAACGGATGCCATACGTTAACGATAATTTATGTTTCCTCCAAACGATGTTTGAAATGAAAATTGGGGAGGGATAATATAGCCCTCCGCAAATATTGGTTTAATGCATATCAATGGAATATCTCCTCGATCCTTTCGTTCATCAATGACAATCTCTAGGGTTCATGCGTAATGAGATGTTACCATTAAAGCTTACTAATTGCATATTTATAAAAGCATGTGAAGGTGGCAGTGACGGCGAAGAGCGATTAAGAATTAGAGATTTATTAAAGGCGCCAACTGACCGACGCACGAAATAGATTGCATCATGTTTGAAATTAATACTTGGAAAGGATAACACTCTTCTCTGCAAATCTTGGTTTAATTTGTATTAATGACAAATATTCTCTAGCCTTCCAGACATTAATTACAATCTTAATGGTTCCTACACGATGAACTACTAGCATCAAAG
>ML804953.1:133768-145610 GCA_009831015.1 Picea engelmannii | reverse complement strand
TACTTGGTTATCTAGATTAGTGTTCTTCATACCCTATTTCAATTACTCTGTCTGATCATTGATTTCTAAAAGCACTGTCTTATTCGAATTCATGATAAGTTGTTTTTTTCATTAGCTATTGAGTTATCCCATTGTTCCAAGCATACCAAATTTACCATATTCTTGAGTTACCAAGCATCTTTAGCCTACAACCCTAAAGAGTTTCTTGGAGTGATAACACATACTAGGAACAAAATGTATGCATATTTACCTTTGGCCTTGTCGGTCTGTTGATGTCTAGGATGATTGACTGCTCATGGCCATGTCACTAGTCCAACTTTTTCTGATGCAAGCATGTGTAGATGAAAATTAGAAGGACTAAACAAGCATATGCATTGTATATTGTCCATAATAGTTCTTAATTCCACATGCAGGGTGGAAGGAGATGGAATACAAAATAGGGTTTCAAGGGATACTCATGAAAGATGAGGACCCGAGGGTCAAATTATATGTCTCGGATTTTTTGACTGAAAAAATGTGTAACAACAAATAGGGCGTCATGGTGAGGCACGACGGCCAATCTGTATATTGCGGAACCTTGGAAGCCAGGAGCGCAATATTGAACCCACCAGCTCAGCACCCACAATCGACAAGGTGGGTAAGTATGGAATAAGGTAGAAGAGTGACCATAAATTTGAACCTGTGAGTCCACCAACCCGCACACCAAGGAATTTTTGGAAAGACAACTAAGCAGAGAAATTAGAAAGAAAAAGGGATAGTAGAAAATGGAAAAAGTAGAAATGGGGAGGACACAAAGGCCCATTGTTGCCAAATCATCATTTTCTAGTCTAATATTATATTCCCCCACCTGCTTTGTATATTTAATTTACTAGCACAGTTGGTATACCTTTTCGAAGATTGTACCACATAACCCTCTGTTGTTGCATAGAAGAATTCATCTTCCTATCTAACCAATCTGTTTCTTCCAAGGTAGCAACGCCGAATATACAATGGACATGAAGGAAAGTTAGTATGAAGAAAGACATGTAAAAGAAAGAAATACAATTCTATTTATTTCAATGTAACAACAAACAGAATATGATTCACATGAGAATAAGCAGAAAGATACGTAGTATATACATACAACAAAAAAGGTGCAAAGTAGTAGAACAAGCACAACAAATACACAGACAATAAATGAAACACTCAACAATGGAATATGAAATAAGAGTACAGCTATGCACCTCCTTAACTCCTCATCTACATTCGCGCCAAAGAGTCCATCGTCCTCTCCAGCCATTATGTTTGTTTAAATGTAGCAATGTAGGAAAAATACAATGTACGTGAAGGAAGTTAGTATGAAGGAATACATGTAATGAAGATAAGTTAGTATGTAGGAAGGTACGCAACATCTACATACAATAAACTAGGTGAACACATATACAGACAATAAATGAAATACAAAACAACGGAATATGAAATAACAGTACAAGCATGTACCTTTGTATCTCCTCTTCAATTGTTGCAGTCAAGACTCCATCGTTTTCTCCAGTTATTCTGCTTGTTTGAATGTGGGAACGCACAAAATACAATGAACGTGAATGGAATCTGGTATGCACTGGAGAACGAGTAATATGTACATACAGTAAATGAGAATCAATGAATAGAATAAAAGATAGTCAGAAACATGAACCTTTGCTTTTCTCCATCCATGGTTGTAAATATATAAAGTTTTCCCTTGCCCAAAATATATTACAAGCCACAAAATATTAATAAATTGCATGGCCATAGCTAAACGATTTTGGTTTTCTGTGGAAAAGTATCCAGATATGCTTCCAGACATGGAAATATAATTTTGTAGTATATTTGGTGTACATATCATATCTCAAGTACAAGACAAATTGTATCCTGGTCACACCAGTCTGTGTAGATGATAAAGAACATGTATTTTGATATGGGCACATTCCACCATATATGGTTTATAAGTGCAGCTTGCACATGTTTTATTTTAACAAAAAAACTGTGGATATTGCAATTGCACATGTAGTTGTCCAATTATTTTTTATGCCATTATTTTCTATCATGTCAACACTGAAGTATCAGTAAAATTTTACACCAGAACAGATCTCGACCTCGCCAGACACAAAAAATAACACAACCACAGGTCCACTCGCGGGTGCAGGGTCTGAACATCGTAAAGTGCCCAAAAAAAGAAGAAGAGAAAAATAGCTCCAACTGCTAACACAGGGCCCCAACCCTGCAAATATGAAGTAAACAAAAGAAAACAGCAAGCACCAAACCAGCGAGAAAGCATGAACATGCCCAACTACAGCCCTAGGGCCCCAAACTCGTAAACTTAAGCCAACCAACAACAACCAGCAACCGACAAACCAATGAACCAATGAACAAGCAACAACCACCGAACCAGTAAACAACATATGTATCTCCAACGATTACGAAACTGTAGCCGAAGCACAGAAGGAACCAGAAACATATGACAAGCATGCCAGTAGAAATAAGCAAACATTCTTACTTGCAAAATGAAAATACTGAATAGCAAAGAAGGAATAGAAAATGAAATTATGGTATGGAAACTTACTTTGAAACGATGAAAGGCAGAAGCGCAAGTCGAATTGTGAACCAAACAACAACAAGCAGCAACCGACGAACCAACGAAGAAGAAGCACCCATCGAACCAGTAAACAATGTATGTAGCTTCAGCGATGACGAAATTGCATTCTAATCCTAGAAGAAGTATGAAAAATATAATACCTATTCAACTGGCAATGGACAACAATATTGTCCAAATTCACTGCAACATTGTATGGAAAATTTCGAGGAAAAATGTACTTCAAGAAGCCTATTTAGATAAACATTTAAGGCTGTCAGGCTGTCTAAGGGCCTCGCTGTTTATTCAAGCACCTTAAATATTCAAGCACTATTTTTGAGGTGCTTGAATATGCCTATTTGAGGACCTTGCGCCATGTAAACATTTAAGTTGTCAGGCATATTCAAGCACCTCAAAAAAAGTGTCAATGATATAAACCTTCGGCATGCAAACATTTCAATACAAATACAAAGGAGCAATAATAATAACACAAATAAAAAATAAATAATGTTTCTAGTTCTGTAGTTTGAACAATATAAGGTTATAAACTTTGGAATTATCGATCACTATAAACTTTGGATATCTAAACATTTCAATATGAATGAATAGTACAAATAAAAAAAAGTATCATAAATGATAAAACTTTGGATATGGAAAGATATAATGCATTGGGAATAGCGAAGCTGGCAATAAAACCTCAAATCTACCATCCAATCAGATCATGACATATATGGGTCTTTTTATTATATAAAAAATAATGCTTTTAGTTATGTATGTCAAACATTAGAAAGTATGCAAAAATTTGTAGTCAAACGACAAACTAATATAAAGTCAATGAATTATTGATCGCTATAGTCCCTCTACACCTTCGACAAGGACTAATAAGTGATACATGGGCTTATATATAAATTTTTATAATGTGTATATAAGGTATGGGGTTGAGCTCTTAGGAAAACTTTTGATACAATCTTTTCATTCATAAGTTCATATATTATGATTAATTATGAAAATCTATTCACCAATGCCAACTAAATTAGCTCCTACTTGGAGGAATGGGAGAGCAAGTTCTGTTGGTATTTCGAAAAGACTGGATCATTTTCTTCTTGATGATTCTCTTATTGGCAGAAATAGTAAGATCAGATAATGGGTTATCAATTCATCCATTTCGGACCATAATCTGATATGCCTACAATTGGATTCCTTCTCCCATAGATCTCCTCTGCCCTTTAAATTCAATACTTCTTGGACCAAGGATCCGTATTTTACCTCCCTTATAAAGCATACATGTACTTCTATGGAACATTGGTCGAACCCTTCCTCTATTCAACTTCTGTGTAAAAAAATGAATAATTTAAAGAAAGCAGTGGTACTCTAGCAGAGGGACAAGAAAGCACAATTACAATCAGAACTACACCACATAGAAACAAACATGACATAGATCTTTGAAAAGTGCCCATCACAGGTTTTGTTTAGGAAGATATGGATATCCTAAAGGCACTAAAACAAAAGAAGGAAATAATACTCTCTATTGAAGAATCTACATGGAGGATTAGAATTCGGGCTACCTAGCTTAACAATGGTGATAAGAACACCAAATTTTTCCATAAGTATGCCACACATAGAAGATCACAAAATACTATATGGGATTTAGGAGATGATGTTGGTGTCATTCATTCATCCGAGTATGAGATTGAAAAGATCGCATTGAAACATTTTAAAGATCAGTACAGTGCGATTGAGGCAGAGGATACTTGTATCCAGATCAAGGTACTTGAACATATGCCAAAGTTTTTCAATGAAACAGAAAGTGATGAGATCGACAAAGCAGTCATGTTAGAAGAAGTTAAAGAAATTGTTTGCTCTATGCCAAAGGATAAAAGCCCAGGCCCGGATGGCTAGACACAGGAATCCTTTCAGACTTTCTTCGATATTATGGGGGAGGATCTTCACAAGGTTGTCGAAGAATCCAGATGTTCTAGATCTATACCGAGTGCACTCAATGCTACCTTCTTCGCTCCTATTCCCAAGGTAAACAAGCCAGAAACCTTTCATGATTTCAGGCCAATTTCCCTCTATAATTTTGTTTATAAAGTCATTTCTAAAATTATTGCCACAAGGATGAAAGAAAAAGTGGCAGCATGTATCTCCATTGAGCAGTTTGGTTTCTTAAAGGATCACTTAATCTTTGATGTTGTTGGTATAGTACAAGAATGTTTACACACTGCTAAGTCTAAGAAGTTCAACACTATTATTCTTAAGTTGGATTTGAAGAAAGCATATGATAAGGTGAGCTGGAAATTTCTAAGAATGTTATTAACTCGGATCGGGTTAAAATGGGAGGTTACCCAATGGATTATGGCTTGTATTACCTCAGTTAATATGGCAGTTTTAATTAATGGCTCTCCGACTCATTTTTTCAAAAGTTTTTGAGGGATTCGACAGGGTTGTCCCCTATCCCCCCCTGTTATTTCTTCTGGTTGTTGAATGTCTAAGTAGATTATTGAATAAAGTTGTGGTAGAAGGGGCTTTTCATGGCCTCAAAGTTGTAACAATGACCATAGTATCTCATCTTCTCTTCATAGACGATGTTTTAATTTTAGGGAGTGGGAAATATGAAGACTAGATGGAATTCAAAACTATCTTAAATAGTTTTTGTACCGCCACGGGTATGGATATAAATTGTCAAAAATCATGTTTTCTTGCACAGAACATTGATCTCGATCTAGAACATAGAATTCAATCAATGTTCAATATACAATTCATCAACATCGAGGAAGCCATGAAATATATTTGGCTTATTTAAAACCAAATTGTTACATGATAGCGGATTGGAACTGGTTGATTCAGAAGATCGAGAAAAGAATTAACAATTGAACAATCTGGTGGCTCTCTTTAGGTGGAAGAATGGTCTTAGCGAAATCAGTGCTACAAAGCATCCTTGTGTACTAGCTCAATTTAGTGAAGATTCCTGCATCTATTTTACACAAGATTCAACAACTTATGGCAACATTCCTATGGAGAGGAGCTTACAAAGCTACAGGCTTTCACTTATCCAAATGGAAAAACATTTACAGTCCAAAGGAAAATGGTGGATGGGGTATAAGGAATATTTTCTGGTGTGCCCACTCTTTGGCTGCAAAATCCTGTTGGAGAGGACTATTTGGTAATAGTTTGTGGAGTCAGATCCTTAAAAGAAAATATTTAAAAGGAGTAGATCTGACCTCCTGGCTACGAAAATAAGAGTGTAAGTACCCTACTGCCTCTATTATCCGGAAAAAATTTATGGGTTCTTTGCATCTTATTAAGCGATGGTTAGCTTGGCAAATAGGGTGTGGTAAACAAGTTATTATTGGAAAGGATCCTTTCATTGGAGATAATACTTCATATAATCTCTCAGCATACTTAACTCAACATCTCAACAATCGGCATATTTATACCTTAGCACAGGCGGCCTTACCATATACACCAGGTTCTACTCAAAGATGGATAGATGCCAACCAACTTGGACTATCAGGAGAATTGGCAACTGAATGGAATAATTTCATTGTAAATTTGAAAAGTAGTGGAATTACACTTAATAATTCAAATGAAAAAATTGTATGGTCATGGAACAGGGCTATAGGAACAGTAACTGTTGATTTAGCATATCAGTCCATCTCTAGCAATTATCACAAGGAAATATCTAGATGGTGGTTTAAGTCTATATGGAGAATTAATATCCCAAGTAAAATTACTTGCTTCATGTGGTTATGCTTGAAGGATTGTATCATCACTGTTGCAAATTATAGGAAACAGGGAGGCATTGGACCTTCAGATTGCAGTCTTTGTCTCAAGGATGATGAGACAACTACTCATATGTTTATACATTGTGATACCACACAATTCATATGGAAATGAATCTTAAACTCTCTCAATATTACAGATGCTTGGAAGTATTCCACTTTGGAAGAAAATGTGTTGCGATGTTTTACGCAATATCCAAGGATGAGACATATTCCTTTTCTAGTTATTTGGGGAATATGGAAGTATAGAAACAAAATCTTATTTGAGAATTGGCAAAGAGTGGACTCCAGAATAACTAAAAAAATTATGCTTGATATTAAGGAACACAAAGGAGCAGGAGAAGTAGACAAATTTGATTATATACTAAATCCAGTCTTTGATGAAAATCCAATAGGATTTTTTGATGGTGCAATTGTTGATGATAACTATGGAGTTGACATATTTATAAAACTAAATTCAGACCACAGTTATAGGGCTCACTTTGCAGGAGGAAAAGGTTATAATATGAAAGTTGATAGGTTGTCCATAAGTGAATTGATGGTTGCTGGAGACTCTAAGGTGGCCATTGACTGGATTAACGACCGTTCAAATCTGAACCTGATATATTTATCCAGATGGAAAGAACAAATCATATGTTTAAAGGAGAAATTTGAAGAAATCAAATTCATGCATGTACATAGGGAATACAACACAGTTGCAGATATACTCTCTAAAAAAGCATTGGACAACCCCCTAGGTTGGTTTTTTATGAGGAGATCATTAAAAAGAATGTAGTAAATGTTGATAAAATTTTTATATTTTAAAGTCCAAAACCAATGTACATTGGCATTAGATGGAAAGTTTACTTTTACTTTTAGATAAACTAAGTTTATGATACTATGTATAGCAAATTGACAGAAGTCAATAAAAACTTTCTTAAATACTTGCTTAAAGTATATGTTAAACTATCCAGGACTTTGATGAGACTATTAGAGAAGAGCAGATTTCTCTGATCTTTTTGTAACTTGAAAGGCCACTTGATTCTAATAGAATAACAATAGAACTATTTTTTTTGTATGAAAAAAATAATATATATATATGTGTGTGTGTGTGTGTGTGTGTGTGTGTGTGTGTGTGTAGCCTAAGTGTGCCTAATGATTAATAACATATGTTTCTTCTTAAGCGGTCACAAGTTCAAATCCAGAGGTGGGTAGGGTATGTATAGGGTATGTATACCTCTGTAGACTTTACCAGTCAAATCGTTGGGTGGAAAGGGATCCCTTGTTGCACAAACAAGAGAGTCTCATACACCAATTTGGTATGGCTTGACCATGACCTTAAAAATAGATTATTATTATTATTATATATATAATTAAAATTATTTATTATAATATTATAAAAAAAAATTATAAATATATATAAAATATTAAATTGATTAAAAATTATTGTTTATATTTTTTATCCAAAGCTTTATATCTTTCATCATTAATTTATATATATAGTATCTAAAAATTTCAATATCATGAAAATACATTTTTCTTACATCGTCTTTATCATTTCCAACTTTTTATAAAAACCTAACTTAGAATCCATGCATTTCTTCTACTATTTAGCCAAAGATTGAAGATTTGTCCTAAAATATTCGACTTAAGATTTGTCATTTCACGTGGACCATAAACACTTTTCCAATCATTTTAAAATATTATTTAATATTAAATTTATTAAATTTTTATGTTATAATATAGGTATTGTTAGGACATGTAGTTAAATTCAATTTTTCCAACTTTATCGATGGGAATTTTAAATATTTTTTCCAAATTTAGTTTTATTTTATTGATTGGAATTTTAATCATCTATATAAACATTTTATTTTCAAATTAAAATAATATAAATTTATTCCCGTATTAATTGATCAAGTTTTTTTAAATATGTGGTTGTCATCAAAGTATTATTATGTTCACATATTTATGTAATGGAATGTTCTCGATTAATATTTACTTTAATCTATTTAATAATATTTTATTAAAATGGAGGGAATGGAAGGAATAGGGTAGTGTCATCACAATCTAGCAATGGTGAAGGACATTAGTTAATGGGTGCTTGAGTATTGTTCATTCTTGTAAACAATAATTGATTTTGCGGAAGAGAATCTGACGGCAATCACAATCATGAGAGATGTGGTGGAGAGGTTGATTCAGATGTTGAATTAGAAGAACTACCATGTGCAGGGAATTCAAAGAGCAGATGCAAAGAACATCTCCAAATTGGTCAAGAAAAAACAGAATTACAATCAATTGATTCTCATCGTCACGTTCATAGACTCCATATCATCTTTCTTGTATGATAGCAATCATATTCAAACCCATTTGAGGCAGCGCTGGAATAAGTCGACATATTCTTCAATATAGAGAGACATCGATGCATGCTTTGCAATCTTGGCTATAAACATGCTCACGAGTCTTGCACTGCATGATGAGGTCCAAGAGAACATCGACAATATTGATGGAGTTTTGTGTAATCTCTTTTGATCTGCGCTTTTCATGGAGAGGATTAATAACAATGATGAAATGAGGGAGATCGTCATTGTTGACCAAAAATTGGTCAACTCTATTTTATCGCTTTTGGAATAATAAAAAAAATGATATCAGAAGAAAGAAATTTTGAATGATTACAAGTTCATGGCATAGCCCTCAGTCTCAGCTTCATCACACATTTTTTGGATTCAAAATCTAAGTTTGTATGCTCAAGATATCTAATTTTTCGTCTAACCAACAAAAAGAGGCTTCTTCCATGTGGAACAAAGTTGATTTTTTCTTGGAACCACATCTAATTATCGGATTTTTGGAACCATGCCTAATTATCTTGGAACATGTCATTTTCTTTTCTTTAATTTCTTACAATTCTTTTTATCTCGTGAAATACACCACATAAATCTAGTGGAATACACCACCATATATCTTGTGGAATACACCACATATATCTTGGAATGTGCCCCTCATTTCTCCTTATTTCTTCATTTCCCCTTTCCCCCTTATCCCTCCACCTCCCTTACTTTCTCTTCCCATACTTAATTTCTTTTTCTTTAACATTTATCCTCCCCTCGTGCCATTGCATGATCTCACCACCATAGAATTCTTTACTTCCCTTATCTCTCCCCTTTTCTCCTTCTGCTTTTTCATACTCAAACAAATTTTTAATTTTTCCTCACCTCTACTCTCCCTCCCCTTCCCTTATTTATCTTCATCCATCGAACTTCGCTCCTCCTCATCTCCTTATCCCTCCACACCCCTTACTTCGCTTCTGCTACACTCATATTACCTCCCCCCACGTCATCTTACCTCACTCTCCCTACTCCACTACCCACAAATTACCCTCCCCCTATATTACCCTCTGCTTATCCTCTCTCGTTCACATTCTCCCAACACTTAAATTATTTTCTAAACTAATTCCAAGACTTACCATTAACCAATGGGAACACTCTATATGGAAACCAGTTATTCCATGACACATGACATCCCACTATTAGTGACACATGGAAGCAAACAACTTGTGACATGTGGTAGCTAAKCATTGGTTACACATGACATGTGGTGAYGAATGAGAATGTGACATGTGGCAGATTATAGTGACCTATCACTGAGTGACACAGGGAAGCTGACTCATCACCACTAGGCATTGACTGAGAATGGGTGGAGGATGACTAAGCGATCACTAAACTATTTTATAAACTAATTCCAAGACTTACCATTAACCAATGAGAACACTCCATATGCAACCAATTATTCCATGACACATGGAATCCCACTATTGGTGACACATGGCAACAAACAAATTGTGACTCGTGGCAGCGAAGCATTGGTTACACATGATATGTGGTGACGAATGAGAATGTGACATGTGGTAGATTATAGTGACCTATCACTAAGTCATACATGGAAGCTGACTCATCACACTCCATATGGAAACCAATTATTCCATGACACATAACATCCCACTATTGGTGACACATGGTAGCAAACAATTTGTGACACGTGGTAGCTAAGCATTGGTTACACTTGACATGTGGTGATGAATGAGAATGTGACATGTGGTAGATTATAGTGACATATCATTGAGTGACACGTGGAAGATGACTCATTGCCACTGGGCGTTGACTAGGCATGGGTCGAGGATGACTGAGCGATCAAAATTTTAATTATGACATGTGGAAGCTGACTCATTGCCACTGGGCATTGACTGGGCATGGGTGGAGGATGACCGAGTGATCAAAATTTTAATTATTGAATTAATTTCCTAAGGGGTTGAGCTATAAATCTCCATGGTCTTCTCTTATTTCTTATTAAGTGTATATAACACTTTTTAATATATATCATAAAGTTTCAAACATTCCCATACATGTGGGATAAACATTATGAGGAAAAAGTTGAATTTTCTTAAAGGAGGACGAAATTCAAACCAAAGCCCCATATTGTTCCATGAAGATCAATCAATAACTACTGAGTCTTGATGTTCTAAAGGTCATATCTCGAGATCTGCGAGTCAGAATCGCACAAAATATACCTTGCTGGAAAGGTATTTCGATGAGGAAGATGATGGAACAAGTTTCAAGGGATGAAATTGGTCATATTTTCTCATAAATTAAAAGAACAATCAACAATATTTTATGGTATGTTGATAAATCTGTTTGACACCTCGACTTCATGAGCTCATATCTTGAGATCCAGGAATCGAAATTGCACCCAAAAGGACTCGTTGGAAATATAAGACAATGAAAATCACATTTGAAATGATTTCCAAGGCTGAAAACTTGAATATCACATCCAAAAAAGTAAAACACAGTCCCCTCTTCAAAAGGGAAGTAAACTAAATTTTTCAAAATAGAAATTTATTAAAAAATCTTTTATTAAAAGATGAAAAGGGCCCACTTCAAGATACCAATATCAATAATGAAAATTCATTAATGAGATTTTATTGAAGAAGTAATTAAAAGAATTATTTTCAAGAAAATAGAAATCCCTAACTACTCGAGGAGATAGAAGGACCGATTTTAAAAGGCAAGAAATGACTTTATCAAAGGGTTAGAAGCAGGTAATCACAAGATCATAATAGAAGGGATCAAGCATCAATATGTAGTGAAGATTCTGATCAATGAACACATATCTCCATCTTCTTCATTCCTTTTCTTCTTCTACGCCATTTTCTCAAGGCCTTTTGTTCATATTTCGTAACTGAGCATAAGGTTGATTTATTGAGTGTTTCTCTTGTATTCTTCAAAGACTTTTCTTATATGATCATGGAGTATTCACAACCATGTATGTGATTGTCATATGGAAGCCAATATTTCTATTGAATTCATTGAGATTTAGTCTTGTGTTTGGCGAGCTTCATTTTTGAAGATTTAGTTAATTGGTTGATCAGGGGATCAAATTTTGCTCAATTTTCAAAGTGCTCGGAATGCGACGAAAACAATGTCATTGCGTCCGTCTCATCTTC
>ML804953.1:69723-104476 GCA_009831015.1 Picea engelmannii | reverse complement strand
TAGATTCCATCTTCATGACATTCTTTTCACATAGAAAAATATTTATCCAAGTGGTTAATGCATTCAATCTCCTTCTTGATATATCTAAGCCTTTTCCCACAATGCAGTACTCCAATCTCTCCATCTGAGTCAATATCTTCTCTTGACATTCTTAGTCCATCCACTCCTTACTCATCCTTCCCACTCTTAGACCTTCCTCCGGTCATCCCCCAGTTCCCCTATGTGCACAAAGGTTCTTAGTTGCTAGATTCCATCTTCATGACATTCTTTTCACATAGAAAAATATTTATCCAAGTGGATAATGAATTCAAATATATTCCACGTAGGTCCCTGAGGTGTAGGATATTCGGTGGCAGAGTGTGTTGTTAAGGCACTCCATGATGTTAAGTCACCGGTTCGAAACCTACGGAGACAAAAAATCCAACCATGTTAAGGGTTGGTGTGGCTCAGGCCGGGTGCGATCCCCAGGTGATTTTGACGGCTTAGATTCCCCTGAGTCACGGTTTCTCAGCCACAGGCTAGTCCCACAGGTCACAGACAAACTAGAAAAGAAATATATATATATATATATTCCATGCATACCCTCGAAGAAGTCCCTCTCCTTGACACTATAAGATTGGGTACAATCTATCACAAAATCTGTAACATAACCCCCCAATATACTACTCAAAAAGAAATCTACTGCACGAGAAACCTTATTACTTATTATATTTATTTTTCTGATCAGTTTAGGATTCCAGTTTCTCGGGGCTTCAGTTCTGTATCTCCCAACATTCTCTACTAGTCTTCCTAGCCATTCAGTCAAAATAATCAGAAATTCACCAAAGAAAATTTCATGCAGATATGTGAAAACATACCTTTGTAACTATTGTTCATCATTGAGCCTAAGGTTTTTGTTCTATTCTTTGACAAATACTTTCTTCTTTATTTCCAACCATTCTTCAATTTCTTCACTATTCGACCTCCAAAACATTCCCCTCAATTATAGTTCCTGGTCTTGACAATGGAAGCATTTGTTGGCACATAGGGGTTAGAATCGGGTTACTCATTCAAATACCAACAAAACCATTAGATATCAACCTTTTCACATAACCTATAGAGAAAGTGAAGTCTCACCCAAGGAATCTAAAGGGGCTGTAGGAACCAAGGTTCTGCAATGATGAGGGGAAATGAGGAATCATATGGGTCCTTTACTTATGTGTGCAATTCTCATAGCTTAATAGTTATCACTAAACATAATCTATGAACAACATTACAACATCATATGTGATCCATACATTCAACATAAACCAATAAATGAAATATATTGCAAACACATTATAACACACATATTTACGTGGTTCACCCAACTTGGGCTATGCCCACAATGCATGACTTCTTATATTATTCATTAATAGCTTTCTTACAACTGCACATTGAACTACAAGATATAAAATAGTAACATCCGACAAAACTTGCCTAGCCATTCTGCTATAGTGCGAGTTCACTCTTCAGTCACACTAAAAATTCCTTCCTTCGCTCAACTCCCTTACCCAAAAAGAATTTGTGACTGACATGCACCACCACTCTCTCTCTTCCTTCTCCCACTATTTCCCCTCTTACATATTTATACATACAAACAGGGCTAAGCTTGTTACAAAAGTGGAAAAAGTGTCCCCCAAAACCTGTTACAAAAGTGGACAAAGTGTCCCCCAAAACTTGTTACAAAAGTGGACAACATGTCCCCAACCCTCACGGTTTATAACTGTTTTTCGCCTTATGTTCCCTGCTTTGATGCACATCCTTTTGTCGCGCTTCTAGGAATCCGATCTTGTTGCATACTTTGGTCCATATTCTAATTTCCTTCTTCCCTTCGAATTCCTTTTGGCACAGATCCAAAAACTTATCCAAAATGCCTCTCCAACAATCCTAAACACAAAATTGTCTGCATTGTTTCCTTACCTGCGTAGTGTCCTCATATAATACCTTCGTGTGCTTCTGATAGTATTAATGGCCTTTCATTCTCTAAGACACATCATATTAAGATCCCATCTGCACCTAACTTATATAAGTTTCCTACAATAAGTTGATAGTCTGTTGTGTTAAGCACTAACTGTTTCTTCTGTGCCACTGTCATGTCCGATGGAGCCATTTGTGTACTTAAGAATTTCACAATGTCTACAAAGTAGTCATCCACCATTTGAACTGCAAATAAATGCGCATCCGATAAAATATCATATAGATTCTCTGCATCTTCTCCTGATAGAATGCACAATAAGTGATTTGATCCGACATTCAATTCTACTAGCCTAACGATGACCTCAAAGTCATATTCTTGGAACAAAAGTACCATCTGCAAATTCTCCCCCCCAACATTGGATTTTCAATAAATATATTAGTGAAAAATGGTTTGTATACATATTGAAATGAGAACCCAACAAATAATGTCTAAACTTCTGCAGCTCATACACCATTTCCAACCCTTCTTGTTCTATTGTAGTGTAGTTATTTTCTGCTATTGACAACTGTTGGCCCTCAACCAATTTTTGGGGAAACTTTGGTCAGTTTTGGAGGTTTTGGCCCACTTTCGGGACTTCGACACATTGGTCGAAGTAGGAGTGCCCAAGCGGAGCTGATATTGCGGATCCCACCTACTTTGAGGGCTATGTGGACCCACTAAGGGGTCCTCTAGGGTTTTGTAACGGGTTTATGGGATGTCGTCCCATGGGTTTTCCCCATGTTTAGGCCTTATTGTAAGGGTTTGTAAAGTATAAATAAAGGGGAAGGTATCTTATAAGTTGGAGTTCGAGTAATGCTATGTGCAAAGGAATGTATGTGGTCGAGGCTTTGTGATCGACTGTGATTTTGTAGAAGGTTCTTAGTGCACAAATCTAGTGCTTAGTGTAAATAAGGAGGATCTAGTGCTTAGTACGCAGATCTCCCGTCTTGTGAGAAGTTTGACTCTATGGTTTAGTGCACAAGAGTGACTGGATGAAAGATTTTGGTGAATAATAAAGAGACGAAACGGTTGGTGGACGTAGCCCCACACTGGGGTGAACCACGTATATCTGGTGTCTCATGGTTTGCTTTGTGCAATATTATTTCTGTTATGCATTTGATTAATTCTTTGATTATGATGTGAATGAATATATATTTTGTTGCTTAAGTACTTTACTTATGTTAAAGAGGTAAATGAATGCTAGATTTAACTCACATTGCTAAGTGCTCAGGGTATATAATCACTTGTTGTTACTGCGCTTATCTGTCTTTGATTATGCTCTGTGGTGTTAATGAGGTTAATAAACTAATGCATGTTCACTTCCTAAGCGTTAATAGAATATTCTGCGAAGTGCTCTTGTCCCAGATCTGTGTCCCGGCCTGTTTACAGACACCTGCGTCCTATAACCCCTCACTTCTACCTCGGGTGAGATTTCACTTGCTTCACAGGTGTTTCCTAAAGGGCTGATGGTCGAGTTTTTGTTAGTGCGTTGTTAAGCATTGAACCTTGGGTCTGCCCCTGTGCCAAAAAATGGTTCCTTTCTCGAGACCTGAAACTGTGATTGCTGGGAACTGAAGTAAAGAAAAAGAAAAGCTATGTGCGTAGGTCTGCTACTGAAGTGCGCAATACTCTACTTGACTTGCGAAGCTTTGTGATGAGAAAGTAAGCTGTTCTGAAGAAAAGAGGTAAGATTCTAAAATAGACAAGCTTTATGCTTTGGTAAGAGAAAGATAAGTGAAATTTTTTGTTTCAAAAGCATGGATTTATGTATGTTTAATAGACTCTATCCTAGTCTGAAGGCTAGGGAACAGTTAAAAGAAAGAGTTGATTCAAGTAAATTTAATGGAAATGAAGAAATATATTTTATTCCTATGCATAGAAAGACTTTTTGGACTGATAAGTGGATGCAAGAACCTAGAATTTTTTTTTGCAGATTACAGGTCCAACACTATGATCCTAGGGGAAGTACACAATACAAAAAATATTGGGGAACATTTAAGAGAAAAAGAGGATTGACTTTGTGTTATAATTGCAGAAGACTGGGACATCTTGCTAAGGAATTCCTTGGGGTAGGCCCTATTTGTCTTTGTTGTAAGGATGTTGGTCATAAGGTTGAGGATTGTCTAAGGATTATTGCTAAAGTTGAAGGGAGAGACATAGGCCCTATTTGTCTTTGTTGTAAGGTTGTTGGTCACGAGGTTGAGGATTGTCCAAGGATTATTGCTAAAGTTGAAGGGAGGGACATAAGGCAAGAAAATTATGAAAAGAGTCAAGAGACTAAGGGTATGTTAGAAAGTCATAAAGAGAAAATACCAGAGGAAGTTCAGACTATGTTATTACAGTTGGAAGAAACAATGGATGTTCATAAATATGTCAGTTTACCAGAAAACTTGAAAGAAAAACAACACATAAGTGCAAGAATAAAATACCTTGACATAGACTATATAGTCTTGGATGAAGAAACACAAGTGAATATTATGACAGAAGAAACTTGGGAAGTTTTGGGAAATCCTACTATGGTACCTTATTTAGGAAGGATAGGCTTGTTTAAGGGAAATATGATAACTTTATGTGGAAGAGTAACTACTGTACCTATTATTATTCATGGAATGCCAACTGAAGAAGAATCTGAAGTCATTAGGTTTGTTGAGGACAACTCCCCTTTCCCACTTTTGTTAGGTAAGATTTGGATTGAAAATGATCATATCAGAATGAAAGCAGATGAAGAAGCTACATAAAAGAAAAAGCAAGAATTAAGGGATTTCATAGCTAGGAAAATAGACCAACTAAGAGAAGAACGAGAGGATAAGTCGAAGAAACATAGCAAAGTAAAAACGCAAGACAAACACAAAGAAAAAGAATTATCTATCAAGGTTTAAAGAATGCAAGAAGGCTTGAAGGACCTATCTATCCAAGAGAGAAGTGTGCCCACTCGGGAAGTGTTAAGAAAAGGGATATTAAATTCAAAACCTTTATGGGTACCTCAACAGTGCGAAGTCACTACGCTAGGGGAAGATAAGATTGGAAATGGTAAGAGGATTCCAGAAACAATTAAAGAGACTTAGATAACAGGAAAGAAGGCAAGGAAGATCAATAAGAAGAAGGCTAAGTTCGAAAAGATACAAGAAATTAAGGAAACTAGATGGAAGACTTCGCATATCGGAACCTCGCAGGAGGTAGGTTCGCAGGGTTTGAACATCGCTGGAACAATAGGTCCGCGCAGATTTGGACTTCGCCCTAGAGAAGTTATATAACTGTTGGAGGCACCTCAACTATTAGAATGACGCTCCAGAATGGTTAGGAAACACATTTATGGATTTATGGACTGCTTTGGGACATTGAGACTGCGCCATAATGACTAGATTTACATTAATATAAGCATTTTAACTCTAGTTCCTGTCCGTTGGAAGATCCATTATGTCACCCCACTTATTTAACTCGTCGATTGCAACGCTGGGACCACTTTTTTCTACCCATGATTGACTGAGCTAAGATGAGAGCTGTCCAAGTGTCGAACTGAGCTACCTGTCATTATCTGAAAGTAGTCCATGCCGTCTATTTGTCTACCCCGCATGTATGTTAAAAGATAGAATGTCGGGAAAGCCCAACTACTTGGAGAATTCTGTCAAGGAATTTCTTAGGAAACTCATGCCCAACAGACCTGTATCTAAAGGTATTCAAGCGTCGTCGACACAGGGTACTGTAGGCTTCCCCTTCGACTGGACGTTGTTCCACCCATGTTAACCCCGTAACTGAACAAAGAAGCAAGCACCATAGTGATATGGCTAACGCAAAGCAGATCCCATCGATCCTTCCTGAGTATATTCTGCCTTTGGCCGGTGATGTTAACCGCGACAATATCCCTCGCGATTTTGAGTACTCCTAGTTCACTGCATACATTTTGAAAGGAATTCGCATAGTAGGGAGTCAGTTAGGACAGATCCCGTTGTTGAAGCACATTGAATTCAACTTAGGAGACTAGAAGAACTACGCCATGCTATATCCTCACCATTATTTAACGAAGACAACCAGAAAGAAACCTCTCCTCGACTCCTAGCCATGGATCAAGGGGTTGGCTCAGTCAACCATGTTAAATGTAATGAATATTCTGCATTTTGGCCACCACCAGGAGGTTAAATCTTGCGTTAAAATACTTTTGTCATGCTATCATGGCAGATATATGTGGCTCGAAAAGAGAATTACTATGGATCTGACGCCGATCCACCGGATCAAAGGTTTAAGTTTGAAGGGTCTTGACCCACAATAGTTCTATCCAGGGAAGACCTCAGACCGTTTTTTAGCACAATGCACCAAATAATCCTATGGAGAGGTAGAAAAGGGGAAGCGAGGTTACAAGGTATCCTACATATAGGATGTCGTAGTGCGCCTTGCTTGCCAACTCTTATCTAGAAATCTAGTGAGAAAGAACTGCCCCACACAGGTCACCGGGTTCATGGTGGACCTCGCAGGAAAGTGTGTGGAGGGCATGCAGATGAACTAGGCGAGCTACCTCATCAACGAGCTAGAAAAGGATTGTCGCGAATCCCAGGACTTGGGATACAAGTTTCACTATAGTTGGATGATCATACTGATCGCATTTGTGTCTTGGCAGATGCCTGAAGGAGCTACTTTCCCAGAGATTGAACCTACGGAGCCCCTAGCCACTAGGTTTTCCACCCTGTGGTATACCAATGACATGACGAAGCAGTGGCAATCTAATGTCGTGTTTCACAGATATTATCAGTAGTTGAAGGTCGCCATTGAAGCATTATCGCATATGACACTGTGTACCCTGCATCAGTACTGGCCCATAGTGAAGTTCCGCACTGATCCCCACTTCATTTACATCACCGCATGAAGAGATGGGGACCATGAATAATTACAATCATACTATAAGCTCATGGATGAAGATATGGAACAGATTATAGAGGAATGGCCAAAATAATTTCTTGTACCTATCATCGATGCAGATTTATATGACACTGACACTATAGGAATACTGATGGTTACGTGCGCTAAACATGTCGGACATTACAGTGGGACGTAGAAGTAGAAAAAGCGGGCTGAAGTCCAAGACATAGAGAGTGACGAAGAGAACAAAGAGAAAAATTCTGGAGATAACGGGTCTAGCTCGCCAGGAGAAGGAGAAGACAAAGTAGGAGGACAGGGAGGAGGAGACGATGAAGAAGAAGGACAAGGAGGAGGAGATGAAGGAGAAGAAGAGAAAGGATGAGGTGAAGCTACACCACCCGAAGATCCCCCTATTGGGACAGTAACCACAAAAGAGGAAAGTTACTCTGAAGAAACCTTAAGCAAGGAAGAAAACAAGCGCCAATAAGCCACAGTTGGAAGCCACTCTCATTGAAGATGACATTAGTCTAGTCCATGGAGCTATGGAGGACGCTTCTGAAGACATGTTGCAAAGATATGAAGAGAAACATGTGGAGTTATATGGAAGGATTGAGAGGGAGTTGAAGGAAGTGAAACAGGTTGTTCGCTTGGTCCGCACAGTGCCTACTGCGCCGTCTGTTCCTTCCTCATCACAGATCGCAGACTTAGGAGATGAAACAACCCAGTTAAGGAGGTTTGCTGATGCAACAGAAGCTCGGTTCCAAAGAGATTTGGAAGAGAAGGAGAAGGCTACATAATCCTTGCAAAAGGAGAAAGAAGAAGTCCTAGTACAATTACGAGTAGCATAGGACAGTATAGCTACCCATGAAAGCGAGAAAGCATAACTTCAGGCAAAGATTCAGGAGGAAAAGAGAGTTGGTGAAGACCAATTACAGAAAGAAAAAGAGCATATGCTCGCAGAGCAGGCCATGGTCAAAGAAGCAGTAAGAAAATCATGTCGCTATGTTCCAGGCTTGGTATAGGAGGAGCATGAGCCTGTCGAAGCTCAAGTAGCGAAGCTCGCAGAGACCCTCCAACAACTTGAGGATTAGATAACTGAACTAGAGGCCTGAAAAGTGCCGAGAACCCTGTAGGAGGTGCGTGACCAGAGGGAGGAGTTTTCCAGGAATGTAATAGAAAGTATAAAATCCCTCGCCTAGGCATGTAAACAATTGAGTGACAGAAGCACCGAAACGTATGAACGCCTCGCCGAGGATCCAGAGTTAAAGAATTTAGAGGCTCAGCTACAGGAGGCACAAAAATAATCATTTTCATTGCAGACGCAGATGAAGCTGCTCACAGCAGTGGAAAGGGTGAAGAGATCCAAGGAGTAGTGCACAGTACAATAGAAGATCACTTCCCTCTAGGGTAAGGTGATGGAAGTGACACATAAGTTACAACCCGTGCAGGATGAATCTTGCAAGGTGTTTGAGGAGATCGATAGCTAAGGTTCATAGTTAGATAAAGTAGTTGTAGCAGTAGAACAATGCTTGAAAGGGCCTGTTACAGAGCAGCTAGTCCAAGAGCTCGCTGAGAAGGAGGCTCAGGAGAGGTAGCAAGTTGAAGCAACTTGAGTTAAGATCAAGGATTTTGAAGCAACATTGTCCAGACCTAAGTGACTCAGGATGAGTCACAGGTGAGTGTTGGGGGCCTATTGGCCCTCGACCATGTTTTGGGGAAACTTTGGTCAGTTTTGGAGGGTTTGGACCACTTTCGGGACTTCAACACGTTGTTCGATGTAGGAGCACCCAGGCGAAGCTTTGATCACGGATATCACCTACTTTGAGGGCTATGTGGACCCAGTAAGGGGTCCTCTAGGGTTTTGTAACGGGTTTATGGGATGTTGGTTCATGAGTTTTCCCCATGTTTAGGCCTTATTTTAAGGGTTTGTAAAGTGTAAATAAAGGGGAAGGTATTGTAGAAGATGAAGTTAGAGTAATTCTATGTGCAAAGGAATGTATGTGGTCAAGTCTTTGTGCTCGACTGTGATTTTGTAGAAGGTGCTTAGTGCACAGATATAGTACTTAGTGTAAAGAAGGAGGATCTAGTGATTAGTATGAAGATCTCCTATCTTGTGTGAAGTTCGACTCTGTGGATTAGTGCACAAGACTGATTGGATGTAAGGTTTTGGTGAATAATAAAGAGGCAAAACGGTTGGTGGACGTATTCCCACACTGGGGTGAACCACGTATATTTGGTGTCTCATGGTTTGTTTTGTGCAGTATTATTTTTTTTATGCATTTGCTTGGTGATTTTATTATGATGTGAATGAATATATATTTTGTTGCTTAAGTACTTTACTTATGTTAAAGGGGTAAATGGATGTTATATTTAACTCACATTGCTAAGTGTTCAGGGTATATAATCACTTATTGTTACTGCGCCTATCTATCTTTGATTATGCTCTGTGGTGTTAATGAGGTTAATAAACTAATGCATGTTCACTTCCTAATATTTAATAGAATATTCTACAAAGTTCTCTTGTCACAGATCTGTGTCCCAGCCTGGTTACAAACACCTGCGTCCTGTAACCCCCCCTGCTTCTACCTCGGGTGAGACTTCACCTGCTTTGTAAGTGTTTCCGAAAGGGATGGTAGTCGGGGTTTTTTTGCTGCGTTGTTAAGCGTTGAACCCTGGGTCTTCCCTTGTGCCAACAACAACTTCCTTCTTGAAAATGAAATCAGGTGGTCTAACTCTCCTTCTCCTGGCTGAGTTAATACTATGCCAAAAGATATGGATGATGCATCCACATGAATATGAAATTCCTTCTTCCAATATGGGAATATGAGAATTTGTGCAGTCACTAACTTCTGCTTCAATGTGTCCAAACCTTTTTGGTAGTCCTCAATCCACTGCAAATTCACTTCTTTCTTCAACAACTTTTCCATGGGTGTTGTAATCTGCGCATATCCTTTAATGAACTTCCTATAGTATCCTACATGCCTAGTGTTTCTCTTAGCTATCGTACTAATGTTGGTGGAATTAAGTCAAGAATAATTACAATCTTAATAGGATCCACTAGTAAGCCTTGCTTACATACCACATGGCCCAACAAAATTCGAAAAGGCGCACACAAAATGCATTTTTTCAAATTCAATGAAATTCGACATTGTCTACACCTATCCAAAATTAATCTTAGTACTTATATATGATCTTTTAATAAATTAAACATAGTCCAATTGTCTAAATAAACTTCAAGGAACTTATGAGTAAACTCCTTAAAGGATACGACAATGACTCTTGAGAAAATTGTGGGTGCATTCTTCAACCCAAAAGGAATCACTGTGTACTGGTAGCTTCCCCACTCCATCACAAAGGTAGTCTTGTGTCTGTCTTCCTGTGAAATATTTATCTAGTGATATCTTGAGAATCCATCCATGAAAGAGTAGACCTCCTACCCCCCTACATTATCTAACACTTCATCTGTAAAAGGTTTCAAAAATGGATCGTGCACGCATGCATCATTTATATTTCTTAGGTCAACATAAATTATGATGCCCCTGTTTTCTTATCTTTTACTACCATTGGACTTATCCATTCTGATTCTACTATTGGTTAAGTGATTCCTGATTCTAACATTCATTCTATCTCTTCCTTTACCTTCTCTTTATACTTCAGGTTCAGTCTGCAAGGTCTCTGTCTTGCTGGATTATCATCTGGTTTCAAGGGGATTTTCATTTCTCCTAACTCACCAGTTATCCCTTTCATTTCTGAAAACGTGGTTGGGAATAGATCGTAATACTTGTGCATTAAGTCTGCAATCTTTTCCATAGTTTCATCATTCTAGTTTTCTCCTATTTGCGCAAACTTTGGATTCTCTTTTGTCCCAATATTCACCTTATGTGTCCTTAAAGGTTGTTCATACATAGAAGATCCAAGATCTGGACCTTATATTATGTGTTTCCCCTCAGTTTTAGGTATTTGTATATTTGTTGGATCTTCCTCGTCCTGATATTATTTACCAACATTATAACATTCTAGTATTTCATGAACTGTCATAGAAGTTCTATGCACACTACACATAGGTACTACATCCACTTCCCCTTCTGCTGAAAAAATATTATTCTTAATGTCCTGCAAAGCTGCATCTACTAACGACGATTCACTTTCAAAGGTAAATGCTATCTTAAACCTTTGAGTTATCTCGTTCCAATTTGTTGTTCCTATGCACATTTATAGTTCCAGGTACTAGTTCTTGGGGATCATATCCAATGTATGCATGAACTTATGTTTCCATTCCTCCTTCAATATCGATGTCCATATATTTCTACAATGTGCATTACGATCTGTCAGGTCACTTAATCCTACATATTTCTGTGCAATATACTCAACCTCGATACCAAATCAAATTTGGATGAATCTTTTACACTGCTTCCTGTATTCTATTCCTCCTTTAAGTGAAGCCCACCATCTGGCTGGAGTGGCCTTTAAGACAACATATAATGCCAAAAATATTTTTTGTTCAGATATCTCCAACTCATACACCTTTACAAAAGAGTCTATGTCAGTTAAACCATCATACTTGGGTGGGTCACATAACTCGTTTCCAATCCAGTGCAATGATCGAATAATGTGGGAACACCATCTAGTTAATACTTCATGCATCCTTTGCTTCTAGTGTTCCAAACCTTCCTCTGAATCTGAAGCACATGAGTTAATGATTCTCCAACTAAGTGTGCCATATGTAGTCAGATTAATGTAGTCATACATTTGCATAGTCATGATATATAGGTTATTAATTTCGTTCCATTTAGCTGGTTCTATGTACCTCTTTGCTTCTGTCGGATCTAATGGTGTAGTAACCTTCAAGTCCCCTACTTCGAAGATCATTTCCCTTCTCTTTAGATTAATAATCACCTGATTGTCAGAGTCCCATTCAAGTCCCATTAGCATTGGATATGGATGAAAATATTCCACGATATCGATGACTTTGAAATATGCTATACTACATGTTGATATTATGGTAGTTGCTGGAGGTATTAATCACTACATGTAACCTTTGATGAGACTAGAATATTCTGGGAAAAAAGAGAAACCCTAAAACATTGGATAATAACCCTAGAAGACAAGTCAGCTCAAGAGAATATTTAATATTGAGTTATTATCCTTCATAAAGAGAAGTCGACCCAGTCAAGTGAGATAGAGAAGTATAAGTGGAGGGTGCTAGAGTGCATTTGACACTCACTCACTCACAACTGTATAATACTAGTGGCATGGAAGTTTGGAGAGGGAGTGTAGCTACAACTAGGATTTTGGATTTTGGTTGGACGTGTTCTCTTGGTTATGGTTTGGACTTTTTGCTTGGTTTCTAGTTATTCTTGCTTGGTGCACTACCCTTGGAGAAAGGTGCACTAGCCTTGGTTGGATATTGGTCTGTTATCGAAATTATTTTCTCTATCAAGGTTAAGGTGCTCGAGGGTGTCCTTTGTGTCTATGGTTGGGTGACAATATTTCTATATTGTCTATGGAAAAACGAGAACATATATTTCATTCTAACAGGTTATGGGCCCACATTATCTTCAGATAGTCTAACAACTGGAAGATAGTTTGGGAAGTTATTTTCTAAGCTCATTGTGGCACCAATTATAGCTAGAACTAATTTTTCTGATTATGCAGCTACAACAAACCATAACCCTTGTGCTCGGGAACTTATCATGAATAATTTGACCTAGTTCCTTGACATCCTAGTGCACCCTATCCTAGAACACCTCTTGGTACTCTCAACTAGAAAAAATGCCACGTTTGAATTTCTGGTCAAAGTCAAAGTTTGACTAGTCAAAGTCAAAGATTGACTTCTGTTCAAATTGATTTTGTGGTCAAAGTTGAAATTTAAGAGTTTATAGCTTGTTCTAATCATTGAATCTTCTGATTTAGTTTCTAATCTCTTCTTGTCAAGATGGTATCTAGTTTCATATTGGAATTCAAGCTCGACGATGGTACAAGGTTTCAAAGGTATGTACTTGTATATGCTATGTAAGTTATATCATCTAGAAAAACATGAGTGTGCTTGCAGGAAAAAGTATTAGAGACCTTGTCCAAGATGTAATCTTATATTTAGTACATTTAGAAGAACAAGCACACCCTCCATAGTAGTCGAGGCTTCAGGTTCCAGGTTTGATTAAATTGTTAAGATTCAAATTTGTGTATATCAAGGGTGATAGTTTCTACAATACAAATTGTGAAAGCAGTCTTTGAAAGATTATATTATTTCTAGGTGCAATGAATACTAGACTGCATATGAATACTATTGATATAGATGCTTATTGTACTTTTTCATAAGTTGAACTAACATTTCCTCTAGATAGATATTTCTTGTTTTCTCTTTTCATTCTTGTTCTGGGAAGGTACCCTTATGAAATATGTTTGATGGACAATCCTTGCGGAAGCTGCCATAGAAGAAGTTTATAAGGATGAAACAATTTCCAGATGGACAACAATCATAATAGATATAAAAAAACTTAAATAGACTAAGAGGAGTCAGACTCGAAGGAAGTCAGGAATCAAAAGGAAACCAGAATAGGCTTGTGACACTTTGCAAAAAGCAAAGAGATATGCAACAGATGGAAGCATGAACTCTCTCAGATGGAGGGAGATGATCACATAATTCCAAAAGAAGAGCATACATATTTCTCATTCAAGAATGAAGCTGGGATTAGGAGGGAGCTAATATCCAATGATATGATCCATTGGAGAATCTGTGGATACCACGAAGTATTTGTTCATGTTATTCATTTGAAGTAGCAACCATGATAAGCAACACGTGTTCAGATTGACTCTAGAAAAATTCTTCTTTGAAAGCAAGCCTTCAATATTCTTGGTTGTCCATCCACATTTATGTTCCTATGATGGAAGGTTGGATCCTTCATGAAATAAGGACATGCAATATATAGAATATTCCATGGACTCCAACATTGAAGAAAAACATGAGGAAGAACATGAAGATTCCAAGAAAGAAAGAAAAAATCAGAACAACCAGTTGAACCAGTTTGAATCCACTAGAAGTAGTCAAGAAGAAGTCCATCTACATTTATGTTCCTATGATGGAAGGTTGGATCCTTTATGAAATAAGGGCATGCAATATATAGAAGATTCCATGGACTCCAACATTGAAGAAAAACATGAGGAAGAACATGAATATTCCAAGAAAGAAAGAAAAAATTAGAACAACCAGTTGAACCAGTTTGAATCCACTAGAAGTAGTCAAGAAGAAGGAATGGAAGGAATCTACGATGAAGAAAAATGTATGTGATAAATTGTGAAAAATACTTGACCATTGATAGATACAAGGAAAGAATTAGGGCTAGAGGGTTCTCCCAAAAGGAGGGAGAAGACTATGATGATAGCTTGTTCCAGTAACTAGACATACCTCTACCTAAGCCATTATATCTCCTACGGTATCCATGGGTTGGAGTTTACATCAGATGAATGTAAATATTGTTCTTCTCAACAGAGTAATTAAATAAGAAGCGTATGTAGAGAAATCTCAAGGTTTTGAGGTATACTAGAAAGAGACCCTTGTATGTAGATGGAATAATACCTTGTAAGGATTCAAGCAAACTTGGTGCAGATCCTCTCATGTACAATAGAAGTGTGGTGAAAACTTCCTATGACAGAGGAAGTATATTAAAATGGTTCTTCATAAGTCCGGGATTATGGATTGCAAATCCATGGAAAACTCCCATGATGATAGATCTGAATAAGTTGAGAGACTCTAATCCAGTAGACCCATCAATGTATCGACAATTTATTGGCTCATTAATGTATTTGGAGAATACTCAACCATATATTTTCCTTGTGGGACATTTGAGTTATGATATACAACTGCATGGATTTATCGATTTAGATTGGGCAGGGAGTACAAATGATAGAGGAAGTGCTACTTGGATATGTTTAACTTTGAGATTTTCCACGATGTCATGGGCTAGAAGGAAACAAAATTCTGTTGCACTCAACATTGTAGAAGTAGAGTATATTGCAGCTTGTGATGCTTTTATGGAAGCAATGAGGCTCCATAAGCTGGTTTTTGTACTTTCTGATTAGGTGCTGGATTTGATGGTGATATATTGTGATAATCATAGATGTGTGAAGCTTTCAAAGAACCCGGTGTTCCATGATAGGTTGAAGCACATTGAGATCGAGTATTATTTTCTCCATGATAGAGTCCAGAGGGGAGAAGTGGTTCTCCAGGATATCTCCATAGATGAGTAGATATCAAATATTTTGGTAAATCCTCTATACAAGATGAAAATTTTGTGTACTTAAGGGACAATATGGTTCTCGTGGAGATGACTTACTTATTGGAAAAGGAAGAGATTACTCCCAGGCTGGGAGGGAGCACTGATATGTTATTGATTTATGGGAAGTCATTTTCCAGTTCGGAAAATGGTCCAGGTTGGGAAGTCACCCTCTAGTCTGGAAAGTGGTTTGATATATCTGAGGGATAATCATTTTCTAGTTTGAAAAATGGCCCAGATCGAACAATCATTTTCGTAATGAAAATGGCCCGATAAATTGTTGATGTACCATAGACAATGATTCCCCTTATGGATAGTGTGGGGGAATGGTCTAGGAAAGTTATTCTTCTTGGAATTCACTCTCAGTAGTGGTCAATTAGAATGTTCTGTTGACAACGTGTCCTCAGACACGTAATTTTATTGATAAGGAAAATTTTATTACAATCTGAAGTGAGAACTCATAATTTACTCCTTAACCTCACTTGAAGAAGGAGCTAGTTTATATAGCTCAACTCTAAACTAAAATCTAGGAGAAAAACCAATCACATAATCACATGAGTATGATAGGTGTCCTTTACATAGAATCTAGGTGTCCTTATCCTAACAAACTAGAATAAACTAATTTCTAAAAGAATTTATACTATAAAATATTTAGACTATAGAAATTTAGGATTATGAGGCTAACAATCCCCCCTTTAATCCAAAAGTTATTTTTTACAAATACCAAGTTCATCTCTGAACTTAGTGAACTTTATTCTACCAAGAGGTTTGGTAAAAATATATGAAGTTTGATCTTCAGATGGACAAAACTGAGGCTTGATGATGTCTTTGATGATGAGCGATATGATGAAGTGGTACTTGGTGTCGACATGTTTAGTATTTGAATGAAATAATGGATTCTTTTCCATATTTATTGTTGACTGAATGTCGATCAATAAGGTAGTTGGTGATTTTTGAGTTTCACTAAGATCCTGTAAAATTCCGTGTAGCAATACAATCTCGCATGCTGCTTCCAAAGATGATATGTACTCTGCCTCTGCTGAAGAATTGGCAATTGTTGTTTGCTTTTTACAATTCCAATATACTGTTGCTGAACCCATATTCATTAAATAACCTGAAGTGGATGTTCTATCATCATTGTCACCTACAAAATCAACATCTGAATATCCAACAAGTGTAAAATTTTGTTCCTTTTGTAGAGAATACCAAAGTCTTTTGTACCTTGAATGTATCTTAGTACCCTTTTTTTCTGAATTCTAGTGACTTTCCCTTGGTTCCTGCATAAACCTTGAAAGTACACTCATTTAATATGACAAATATGGTCGAGTATTTGTCAAATAAATGAGACTTCCAACCAATTTCCTGTACTTTGTACTGTTTACCAATTCCCCCCCTTCAAATTTCGAAAGTTTCAATTTTTGCTCCATGGGGGTAAGAGAAGGTTTACAATATTCCATGCCAAATTTCTTTAACAATTCAATGGCATACTTAGTTTGACTAAGGAATATTTGGTTAGAATGTTGAGATACTTCAACTCCAAGATAATAATGAAGTGTCCCTAAATCAGTCATTTTGAACCCCTCTTTAAGTTCTTCCTTAACCTGTTTGATGTGTGCTTCATTATTTCATGTTATGATTAAGTCATCAAAATAGAGTACAAGTATCGCCATGTTCTTATATTGCATTCGAAAATACAATGTATCATCTGATTCACTTCRTTGAAAACCCACCTTTCGTAGGTACTCATCCATTTTTGCATACCAAGCTTGAGGAGCTTGTTTCAAACCATATAAATCCTTCACAAGTTTGCAAACTCTATGTTCGTTTCCTTTAGCTTCAAAACCTCCTGGTTGAGTCATGAACATATCTTCCTTTAGATCACCATTCAGGAAGGTACTTTTGACATCCATTTCATGTAATTTCCAACCATTATGTGTAGCCAAATTGATAATAATTCTGATAGTATTCCATTTAGTTGTGGATGAAAAAGTTTCTTCATAATCAATTCCTTCCCATTGAGAAAAACCTTTAGCAACAAGTCTTTCTTTTTACTTGTCAATTTTACCATTGGGCTTGTAATTTACTCGAGAAACCCATTTACAAACGATAGTATTAACATCACGTGGACAATCAACTAAGTTCCAAGTCCCATTTGCAAGTACTGAATCATATTCATTAATCATTGCTTCCTTCCATTCTTTATTTCTAGTTGCTTCAGAAAAATAAGTGGGTTCAGTGGAAGCATGAGAAAAATTTTCTTCTGCTATTTAATATCCCCTAGTTATTTTTTTCTCCATTTCATCTGAATGAACATCTTTGAGAAGTTATCCGGGCCACTTTGGCTTCTTATATTGAGGGGATTGAGGATCTGAATCACCATTATTATTGAAAAGAGGATTTTCAAAAAATGAGGCTCTTCTTTCATTTGAAATATCTAAGGTTGGAGAAGATTCTTTTGAAGATTCCATATTAGAAGAGTCTTTTGTCATTTCATTATCCGATGAATCAGAAGAACTATTTGATAAAGATATGTCTTCTAGAGAAACAAAGTCTTTTTCAAACCAAAATGTTTTCTTTGACTTGTTCAACTTACCTTTACCCTTAATTTTTTTCTTCTCTAAATGACTAAGGAGATGATTAATCTCATCTAAACTGTTACTTTCAGTTATATAAAAAAATACATCTCTACTGACAATGAATTTTCCATCTGAAAGCAATCTATACCCTTTCTTTTCATAAGAGTATCCAATGAAGGTACACTTCAAACTTCGGTTTTCTAATTTAGTCCTCTTTTCCTTAGGAACTAAATCATAACATGTTGCAAAAAAAACCCTAATATGATTTTCCTTGGGTTTAAGATCGTACCAAGCTTCATAAGGTGTTTTTCCATCTAAAGGTGATGTGGGTGATCAATTTCTGAGATAAACTGCAGTATGGACTTCTTCAACCCAATATTTTTTGCTCAACCCTTTAAACTGCATCATAGATCTTTCCATTCCCATGAGAGTTCTGTTCATACTTTCAGTAACTCCATTCTATTGTGGAGTATAGGAATTTGTTAGTTACCTCTTAATTCCATTGTTTCAGTAATAATTATTGAATTCAGTTGAAGTGAATTCACCTCCATTATCAGTTCTCAAAGAAGCAACCTTTTCTCTAGTTTCATTTTCAACCATGTGTTGAAAACATACAAACTTTTCCTTTAAAAAGTACACCCATGTCATTCTAGTGTGGTTATCAATAACAAATATAAAGTATCGAAAATCACCGAAAGAATATTCCATTGGACCACATATATCACTGTGAATCAACTCTAAATACTTTGTTGCTCACCATGAGTTGGTTGGAAAAGCTTCTTGCTTTTGCTTTCCAAAAATACAAGCTTCACACTTGGAATTTTCTTTCTTGAAAGTTGGAAAACCCTTCACCAAATCTTGGGACTTAAGTTTCAAGAGACTATCAAAGTTTAAGTGACCAAATCGAAAATGCCATAATCTGAATGAAGACATTTCATAATTCACTATTGTTGTAACCTCTTCCTTTCTTTGGATGACTTTCCCATTCATTCTTAGTAACTTCCCATCTTCATATCCAATCATTATTGTTTTCAAGTTATCCTTCTCTGACTTAATATTCACCAAACCATCTTTCATGACGATTTGATGTCCAACTTGTCTGATTGTGACTAAGGATAACGATTTTTTCTTAAAAGTTGGTACATACCAAACATTTGAAACCCATTTTTCACCAATTCCAGGGATAAAAACTTTCACTGAACCTTTTCCTTGAGGTATATGAGTTGCATCATCAAATAAATAAATGGGATTTAGTTGAACATCTTTATAATTCCAAAAATAGTCTCTGTGATAAGTCATATGCTGAGTAGTCCCCGAGGTGTAGGACAGTTAGTGACGGAGTGAGATGTTAGGGCACTTCGTGATGTTAAAGTCACCGGTTCGAAACCTGTTGGGACAAAAAATACAACAATGTTAAGGGTTGGTGTGGCTCAGGTCGGGTGCGATCCCCGAATGATTTTGACGGCTTAGATGCCCTTGAGTCGCTATTTCTTAGCCATAGGTTAGTCCCACATGTCATGGACAAACTAACAAAAAAAAAATTCATATGCTGAGTAACCCCTGTGTCCAATATCCAATCATTTTCAAATGAATCTACAGGATGAACTGCTGAAAAAACATATTCATATTGATCATCTTGGTAATATTGATCCTTTGCATATTGAGCTGATGGTTGAGAATTTGAATTTGATGTCTGCTTAAACTTTGACAATTGATCATTGCTTGTAAGACAATTTGATGCATAATGACCCATCTTTAAACATCTTTTACATCTTACTTGACTGGAATTTATGCCTCTTCCTGACCGTGCATTATTATTATGATTATTACTTTGAAAAATTTGTTGATGAAAATTTCTACGACCTCTACCTTGACCACGACCTCTACCACTACCTCGATTAGAAGACTGATTTTGAAAATTTCCAAAATTTGATTTTCCTCTTCCTTTAGAACTTTCAACTTTAGTGAAAAGAATATCTGGCGCAAACCCCCTTCCCTCCAAAGGGTTGCTCGACCTCCCGGTCTTGGATTGTTTGAATTACTGACTCGAAGCAACTCCTTGGGTCCCTATGGGCACCTGAAACACTCTACCCACACACACAGGTTTCTCCCATAGGTGACCATAGCTATGATCGTGGGTTTACCTCTTCGCGGTTCAGACTTCAGGGGTATCCCGAATCCCTCCTTCAAATTTTCCCAAAACTCTCTTCTCCGAGGTTCCGAATTCTCGCCACGTGTCTCCTTAGATCCAACGACCCCACTATGGGTTTGGACTTCACGACTTCGCAAAAATCTAGGCTTTCCACCCACAACTCTCCGACCTTTCGATTCCTGAACTCCTTTATCTGTTGCCACGTGCTCTTCTGTGATCAACGGTCAAGATTGAATCACGAATTTGGACCTCGTGACTCTGCTTTCACCAAGTTTCCAAACTTGTTGAGCTCCTAAGTACCGAAACACTCCACAACTATCCTTCTCACAACTTTACCAGATCCAACGGTCTGGAATCGTTCACCTTCCTCTGAGAACGAATCTCACATTCACTGACTTTCAGTAAATATTTCAGGGACTTCCTTCCTTCCTCCTAATCTTAACTTCCTTGGGTTCCTCTAAACATGTCCTTCGACACTTAGTTGAAGTCCTGATCTGTGCACACTTTGCAACAAAATTCCCTCCACACTTGACTCTTCCTGATGGGTGGCTTCACACTCCTTGCGACTGCTCTCCAGCTGCTTCTATCTCCCTTGACTGAAATCACGTTATCTCTCTCGGGCTTCCTAGTCCAAAACTTCGTCATGCACTCCTTGCAGATGTTGATGCACTCCTTGCATACACGTAAGTTTCGCTATCTCTTCTGATCTTTCGAGTCTAAACCGACTCGGTCACACATACCTTGTGGATGCTATGCACACCTTGCACTCGCTCAATAAAGAGAAACAATTGAAACTTATCTAATACTCACAATGAGTCATACATTCAAAAAATCAAATGCAGTCATAGATTCAAGAAAAAAAATAAAAAAGAATTGAAAAATAACAAAAACTCTACCATTCATTCAAATAGGCACATAATCAATACACATTTGGGACAATATGTCTCTTTTATATTCATCAACCTGAGACTTGTATACATACGTACACTGTTCTTCACTACTCCTTATCTTATGCAAGCTAGATTCAACTACTGCTTGGTTCTCCTCTATCCACAACAACGATAACCATCAACCACTACTATCAACAACTACTACTAGGAAATATTACAAATATTTATACAAAGAGGTGCTCCTCGAGCCTTTCCCTCCAACTACTGTACACTATCTTAATGGAATTGAATGCTATCAACTACTTAACACTTATTACAATGAATATTGATTTAGACAGATAAGAGTGCAAGCTCCAAATCTGTACGGCGATCCGATTCATGAAACAAATACATTCCCCCATCAATCTTACCTGATGGCTCAGCCTCCAGTAATTAAAGACATTCATAACTCAAAATTTTGTCAGATATCACATTAATACATTGATCTTTTGAAATTCAAAACATTTCAAAATATGCGCTAGTGTGCCCAATTGTCTTCCATGTTTGTGCTTTGCTAGCGATGCTCCTACATCATACTCCCTTGGCTGAAAAATTTATGGACTCCTATCCATGAGATCCTGCACCAATCTTCCATGCTTCTGGATCTCTTCTTTTCCAACCCAACTGACATCTTCTATTGGTCGTCCTTTCCACTTCACCAAGTATTCAAAATATGTCTTCCTTCTGGTCTTCTTACCAATGAGTTGATCTGTGATTTTTTCCATTTGCGATTTCTCTACTACATGCATCTGTTTCTCCCACTGGAATTTTCTTTAATCTTTGGATATTTCAGCTCCATCCTTCCTTTAAGGATACAAATCCGCAATGTTGAATATGGGTGATATACCCACATCTTCTGGCAACTCGAATTCATAAGCATTTTCACCAAATCTCCTCAAGATTTTACATGGCCCTATATTTTTCAATTTTAGCTTATTGTATGTTCCCCTTGGGAATATTTCCTTCCTCAGATGTGCTAGAACTTGATCTCCAACGTCAATTCAAGATTCCTCATGTGTTGATCCGCTCTGCGCTTCTATTCACTGCTGCTCTTCTTCAACTGCTCCTTGATCTGATTGTGAAGTTCCTGCATTTCTACAATGAAATCTTCGGCTCTCGCGCTTCTAAACTTGTTCTGCTTCAGATCCCTTAACTATGAAACTCCTTTGGGATTCATTCAATACATGATTTGAAATGGACTCTTCTAAGTGCTCCTGTTCACTGATTCATTATATGCAAATTCGACTTGTGCTAAAATCTGGTCCCACTGACTATGGTGTTTAGTGACCAAACTCCTCAACAAATCTTCTAGGATTCTATTCACTACTTCGGTCTGTCCATCTGTTTGTGGATGATATGAAGAACTAGAAGATAGATTTTTCCCCAAATTTTTCCACAACGTCCTCCATAAATGACCAACAAATTTTTTGTTCCTTTCTGAAACTATACTCCTGGGCAATCCATGGAGTCTCACAATCTCTTTGAAAAACAAATTTGCAACATGCGTTGCATCACTAGTCTTTTGACACAAGATAAAGTGTGCCATATTTGAAAATATGTCTACCACCACAAATATGGAATCACTTCCTCTTTGTGTCCTTGGAAATCCCAACACAAAATCCATGCTTATTGCATCCCAAGGCCTTTCTAGAATAGGAAATGGTTGATACAACCCAATATTCTATTTCTTCCCCTTGGCATACTGGAAAATATTGCAATTGTTCACAAATTTCTTCACCTCTGCTCTCATACCTGGCCAATAATATGAACCGTTCAATTGAGAAAATGTTTTGTCATGGCCGAAGTGTCCGGCTAGACCTCTGCTATGCTTTTACTTCAACAAATTCTCCCTCATAGAGCATCTTGGTAAGCACAACTGGAATCCTTTGAACAACAACCCATCCTGAATCAGATATTCGGCCCATTGGCTTCTGTCTCTGAGTACAGGATTCACACATGCTTTGTATGCTTCTCCAAAGTCTAGATCACCATGGTACATTTCCTTAAGGTGGTCAAACCCCAAGGTCTTGACTTGAAATTCTTGCAGAATCAAAATCCTCCTGCTCAATGCATCAACAAACTTGTTAGCATTTCCAAAAATATGTTTAATGACAAAAGTGAAATTTTTCATAAACTCTATCGACTTGGAATGTTTCTGGTTTAACTTCTCCTGTCTGGTTATGAATTGCAAAGCATGATTATCTCTATACAAAAGAAACTCTGTTGGTACGAGATAGTGCCTCCATTTCGTCAATGCTTGAATTATGGCATAAAACTCCTTGTCGTATGTGGAGTACTTATTATTGGCTTCATTCAACTTCTCACTAAAGTATGCAACAGGTCTATTGTCTTGACTTAATATTTCTCCAATTGCAACTCCACTCGCATCACATCTCACCTGAAATGTCTTTTCGAAATCTGGAAAAACCAGAATCGGTTGTTCAATTATCTTCTCCTTCAATATGTTGAAGCTCCTCTCAGCCTCCTCTGTCCATTTGAAAGACTTGTGTCTTTTCTTTATTGTATCCATCATTTGAGCAATAATCCCACTAAAATTCCTAATGAACTTCCGGTAAAAACTTGCTAACCCATGGAAGCTTCTTACCTCAAAAATATTCTTCGGTGATGGCCATTCTTTGATTGCTCTCACCTTTTCGAGATCCATCTTCAAATCATTTGAATAAATAACAAAACCCAAATGTATGAGCTCTGTCTTCATGAAAGAGGAATTTTTCAGATTAATCAACAACTTCTCTTGCTGCAGCCTCCTATCACCAATGTTAAATGTCTCAAGTGTTCTTCCTTAGTCTTTCTAAACACTAGTATATCATCCAAATATAAAATCATGAACTTACCAATGAAATCTTTTAACACCTCATTCATCAGTCTCATAAAATTTCTTGGGGTGGTCGTTAAGCCAAATGGAATAACAAGCCATTCATACAACCTCTCATTTGTCTTGAATGCTGTTTTCTACTCATCACCTTATCTCATTATGATCTGGTGATACCCACTTTTCAAATATATTTTCGAAAAATAGTTGGATCCACTCAAGCAATCCATCAGGGAATCCATCCTTGGCAATGAAAATCTGTATCTGATGGTGATATTGTTTATGGCCCTCGAGTCCATACACAGTCTCCATCCTCCATCCTTCTTTGGACTTAATATAGTTGGTACTGCACATGGACTCAAGCTTTCTTTGACCAATTCTTTGTCTAACAGATCTTGAACCTGTCTTTTCACTTCCTCATTCTCTTGAGGCGTCAATCCGTACGTTGCTTTATTCGGAAGGCTTGCTCTTGGTATCAAGTCAATGTGATGGCTGATGCTTCTAATAGGTGGCAATGAGTTTGGCCACTCATCCACTACAATATCAACAAAGTTCTCTAGTAGTTCCTGAACTTCCTCAGACAAATATTCCAGTGAAGTAATGGTAAGGATAACTCTCAGTTTCCTCAATACAACAAACTGCATCTCCTGTTCCTTCTTTACCTCATTCAGGAGTTCCTTCCCACTCATGAGAAGTATGCTTGTGTTGGCTTCATATTTCACCTTCTTTTCCTCAATTGGCAACAACATGTGTTTCCTACCATTCTTCTCTAATGTGTATGTATTTCTCCTCCCATCATGAATAACATTTTTGTCATATTGTCAGGGTCTTCCCAACAAAACATGACAGACATCCATAGGAATCACATCACATATAATCTCATCCCTATATCCTCCTATCTTGAAATTAACTAGGCATTGTTGAGTGAATGTTACCTGATGACCTTTCTACAACCATGAGACTTTATACAGTGTTGGATGTGCATTTGTCTCTAGCTATAACTTCTCCACCATCTCTGTGGATACTAAGTTGCCAGTTCTCCCACTGTTAATTATCACCTTGCAAACTCTGTCCTTCATTTTGCAAGTTGTCCTGAACAAATTGTTCCTTTGCACTGGTTTTTCAATTTCTGGCTCTTGATTCAAAAAAAACTTCTTCATCATCAAGGATCTTCCATCCTCTGCACCTTTTTCCCCAACATCTCACTTATGCACTTCTGATATGTGAGCTTCACCTCCTTTCTTTCTCTCAGGACAATCCCAAGACATATGTCTTGTTTTTGCACATGCGTAACATCTCACTTCTCCTCCTCTGCCTCTTCCTCTTCCTCTGGGAAAACAAATTCTACCACCACTCTGTATTCCTCGGGAACTTCATCCTCTCTCAGAGTGACTATGTGGTTTCTCCGACTCATCTCTAGGCTTCTGTGTTTTCTCCCATGCAACTCCTTTTCATTTGTTCAAGCTTCGACCTCTGTTCTGTTGACTCTGCTTCCTAGCCAACTTCTCTTCTGCTTTCAATGCCATTTGATACACGTCCTCTATAGTCTTGACTATCACCATACAGATTTCATCCTGAATGTCATACCTCAGGCCATTAATATATCTGGAAACTTTCTCTTCGTCTCTCTCTCTCTTTTTCCAACTCTAATGTTCAATTTGTAGAACTCCTCTATGTACTCCTTCACTATCAACCCTCTCTGTCTTAGGTTCTGCATCCTCCTGAACATAATTATGTGGTAATATTTGGGCATGCATTTTTCCTTCAACTTGGCTACCATTCGATCCCAACTCTTGATCTTTTTCTTTCCTTTGCTTCTCCTATCGGCCTGCAGTCCATCCCACCACAGTGATGGATGTCCTTTCAACCTAGTGACAACATGTCTTACCTTTTTATCCTCTTCGACATATTCGTAGTCGAAATACTTGTCCATTGATCGTATCCATTCAAGAAATTCTTCGATGTCTAAATTTCATTCATACATAGGGGTGCCAATCTTTTCTATGGCATCCAATTTTACAACTGCTCTTAGAAAACGTTCTTCCGCAACATCCTCAGCTACATCTTCTTCGACTTCTATTTCTTCATTTTCTGCCTCGCTAATGTCTCTAGCATCAAGCCCTCTCCTTTGTGTTGTTTCCATGGCACCCAACCGCACACATAGTTCCATCATCTCCCTTTCCATAGCTCCGTTGGCTACAGGTGGATCATCACGTCTTCTAGGCGGCATTGTGCTGATGCCTATATTTTATCCTTATAGAAGTCAATTATGTACTTCGCTCTGATACCACTCTGGCGCAAACACCCTTCCATCCAAAGGGATTCTCGACCTCCCGATCTTTGATCATTTCAATTACTTAGTCAGAGAGACTCCTTGGGTCCCTATGGGCACCTAAAACACTCTACCCACACACACAAGTTTCTCCCACAGGTGACCACATCTATGACCGTGGGTTTACCTCTTCGCGGTTCAGACTTCGGGGGTATCCCAAATACCTCCTTTGAATTTTCCTGAAACGCTCTTCTCTGAGGTTCTGAATTCTCGCCACGTGTCTCCTTAGATCTGTCGGCCCCACTATGGGTTCAGACTTTGCGACTTCACGAAACTCTAGGACTTCCACCCACAACTCTTCAACCTTTCGATTCCCGAACTCCTTTATCCATCGCCACATGCTCTTATGTGATCAATGATCAACATTGAATCGCGACTTTGGACCTCGCGACTCTGCTTTCGCCAAGTTTCCAAACTTGCCGAGCTTCGAAGTACTGAAACACACCACATCTATCCTTCTCGCAACTTTACTAGATCCAATGGTATGAAATTGTTCACCTTCCTCCGAGAATGAATCTCGCATTCATTGACTTTCAATGAGTATTTCAGGGACTTCCTTCCTTGAAGAATTCCGCCACTCTTCCTCCCGAGCTTAACTTCCTCGGGTTCCTCTGAACATGTCCTTCGACACTTAGTCGAAGTCCTGATCTGTGCACACCTTGAAACAAACTTCCCTCCACTCTTGACTCTTCTTGATGGGTGACTTCGCACTCCTTGCGACTACTCTCCAGCTGCTTCTATCTCCCGTGACTGAAATCACGTTATCCCTCTTGGGCTTCCTAGTCTAAAACTCCGTCACGCACTCCTTACAGACGTTGATTCACTCCTTGCATACACATAAGTTTTTCTATCTCTTATTAGCTTTCGAGTCGAAATAGACTCGGTCACGCACTCCTTGCGGATGCTATGCACACCTTGCACTCACTCAATAAAGAGAAATAATTTAAAATTATATGCTCCTCACAATGAATCGTATATTCAACAAATAAAATGCAGTCATAGATTCAAGAACAAAAATAAGATAGAATTGAAAAATAACAGAAACTCTACCATTCATTCAGATAGGCACATAATCAATACACATTTGGGACAATATGTCTCTGTTATATTCATCCAACTGAAACTTGTATACATACGTACACTGTTCTTCACTACTCCTTAGACTATGAAAGATAGATTCAACCACTGCTCGGTTCTCCTCTATCTGCAACAACGATAACCATCAACAACTACTACTGGGAAATATTACAAAGCTTTATACAAAGAGGTGCTCCTCGAGCCTTTCCCTCCAACTACTCTACGCTATCTTAATGGAATTTTATGCTATCAACTACTTAACACTTATTACAATGAATATTGAGTCAGACAGATAAGAGCGCAAGCTCCAAATCTATACTGCGATCTGATTCATGAAACAAAATACATTCCCCCATCAATCTTACGTGATGGCTCATCCTCCAGTCATTAAAGGCATTCATAACTCAAAATTTGTCATATATCACATTAATACATTGATATTTTGAAATTCAAAACGTTTCAAAATATGTGCTAGTGCGCCCATATGTCTTCCACACTTGTGCTTTGCTGGCGATGCTCCTGCATCAAGATCTTCTCCTGATTGTTTTTGTTTTCCAAAAGATTTACTATGTTGAGCTAGTAATTCACTAAGTGAATCAAAAGTTACAGTTGATAACTTATCAGTTATTTGCAAAGTCTCAAGAAAATGCTTATAAGATGGAGGCAAACCATTTATTACAATGGAGACTAGAAAACTATCTTCAAGTTTAGGAAAACCGCCTTTGATGATTTCTTGATGAATCTTCTTAATCCTTGAAATGTATTCTAATACATCACCATTTTCTGCTAATATTTGTTTAAGAAATTTCATTTGTAGATCAACTCCATGAGATGCAACATGAGTATAAAAAATCTTCTTTAACAGATTCCAAGTAGACGATGCATCTTTGGAATTCTCAATATTAACACACATGTGTTCAGTTACATAAGAACGTAGCAAAGCAAGTGCTTTTTCATCTTTTAAATTCCATTTTGATAAAGAAGTAGCATCGGTGGGATTAGTTGGAGAAATATCACCATCACAAATATCACGCCATAATTCATTATAGATCAGAGTGTTATGGATGTGCCAACTCCAAGATTTGTAATTCTTGGGTCCATATAACTTATCTGATTCCATGAATAAATTGATTAATTTAGACATGATGTTTGTTGCAAGATTTGCAAGTGAATAATCCAAAAAACTTCAAAAGATAGACGTAAGGCACCAAAAATAAGTGTACACAATCCACACAAAAAGAGCACTTTTAAGGGCTTGTCCTTGACCCTTTAAAAGTCTCGTTGGAAATGGAGTTTGAGAGAGTATTTTACTGGACTCTTCTCAACTTTTGAGCATCAAGCTTACAATTAAAATCTCTTTTACAAAATATATATTCTTTTACACCTTTTACAAATAGCACAATGTGCACCCCCTTGAACTAAATCCTTCAATAAATTTTTCAAAAAAGGTAAACCAAATCCTTAATACAAAGGTCCTCCCTTTAAAAAACTATTTTAATGTAAAATCTTCTTATCACTCCAAAAAGTTTTTTTAAAGAAAATTTTAATAAAATATTCCTCATAATTTATAGCTTGCTCCAAAAATATTTACAAAAGACTACATAAGATGATACCAAACAATCTCTATGCAGATCTTATAATCAGAATTCTGGACACGAGAATCTTGCAAGAGAGTGAAAGATTTAAAGATAAGGGAATGAGTGAGATCCCTTCAAAGTGGAAAAAACAATGCCAGCTAGGCACTGCCTTTAATGGAGGAGATCAAGCACCATAACACATAGATTCATAAAATTAAAGGAAGGATTTTAACGAAGAGTACCGAGAGCAAGAAAAAATACCAGATCCACCTTTGAGGATCTAGCACGAATTCACATCTAGAGGTATATGAGTGATTCACAAAGAAATTCACTACCTTCAAACTTTGATTCAGATCCCCCAATGTTTCAGATCCACATAGTGTTGCACCTGCCCACCAAAATCATGCAGAAGAGGCTCCAAAACGAGGACACTCAACAACCTTTTGACAAACAAAAGAGGTATGAGTGGGCGAAATCGCACTAGTAGATTCACGCAAAAGAGGTTAAAATATTGGGCTACAAACTTAGCTGGAATATGTTCAACTCACTAATCTAATAATGAAAAGATTGGATGCATCTAAGAACCCAGTTCTTAGCCAACTAGATGGAGATTCTAGTAGAACTAGGTGCGGTAGTAGTTTTGAAGAATGGTTCATTTTGGATTTTGGTCCAGGATAGTCATTTCCATAGGAAATGGTCCGGATAGGCATTCCCTAGGGCAGACTCATTCTCTATAGGTTGCACTTTGATTAGTGTTGGAGGAATTTCCTAGTTAGGTGAATGGTCCAGGTTCAACAATTAGGGACAATAATTCCCTAGGGTAGACTCCTTATCTCAAGGTTGCACTATGATTAGTGCCGGAGGAATGGCCCCGTTAGGTGAATGGTCTAGGATAAAAAAATTAGGGACAATTATTCTTCTATGATTGGGAAGAATAGTCCAGATATCCCATGGATGATGTTTTACTTTCTGAGGGAAGATGCTCTTCAATATATCACAGATATGAGTGGAAGAATGGACCAGATGAATATGTTTTTATCATGATATTGTTTATGCAGGTTGATATGAGATGAAGTGATTGTTTTGGAGACTATATGTCTCCGGACAATAGTTTTATGCTACTGTGGTAGATGTGATCCACTGGTAGTGACTATGTGTCACTGGTTAGTAGCAGTGTGCTACTAGGAGTGGTTGTGTACCACTGGGTAGTAGTTTTATACTACTATGGATAGACAAATTTTTGCTCCATTGGATGACATTATAGCAACAATATGATACTATCTGAGTCCCATGGATACTACCACTAGTGTTGGAGTTGATTTCTATCTAGATGGATAGTTAGTTTGCTGGTGGAAAAACATCCTCCAGGAGGAGAATGGTCGAGACAGAAAAAATTGTTGGTGGATAGGTATTCTCTGTGTAGAGAATGGTCCAGGTTGACAGTTTGTTGACATATCATAGACTTGTATTTTCCTAAGGCACAGATTGTGACCCGATTAGGAAAATGGTTTAGGACTGATATTTTCTAAGGCATATAGCTATAGATGGATCTCTATGGTACATATGACCTGATTAGAAAGTATTTCTATACCGACATTCCTGTAGGAATGGTATCTGTAGCCCATGACATAGCTTTCAACATCTGTTGGGACAATCATTCTTCTAGGATATATATCTGGATTAGAAGAATGGCCCTTGTATCACTCTGTGGAGTGAGTGAATTATTCAACATCATTCTTGACTACTCATATGGAGTATGGATTCGAGAGATGATGTAGTTGATGTTATCATATGATACTAATAATGATGATGTTGCTCGTGAGTTGATCTACGTGATCATGAGATAGTGTGTGTGCTTATGATGATGCTATCGATTGAATGGTATATTTGTGCTCAATAACATTTCTTTTAATACCTCCCTAGATAGGAGGGAGTTTTGATATTATGGTAGTTGTGGGAGGTATTAACCTCTACGTGTAACCTTTGACGAGACTAGAACATTCCGGGAAGCAAGAGAAACCCTAAAATGTTGGATAATAACCCTAGAAGACAAGCTGGCTCAAGAGAATATTTAATATTGAGGTATTAGCCTCTAGAAAGATAAGTCAACCCAACCAAGTGAGATATAGCAGTATAAATAGAGTGCGCTAGAGCTCATTTGACACTCACTCACTCACAACTGCATAAGACTAGTGGTGTGCAAGTTTTGAGAGGGAGTGCAGATACAACTGGTATTTTTTTTTATTTTGGTTGCACTTGGTCTCTTGGTTATGGTTTGGACATTTTGATTGGTTTCTAGTTATTATTTCTTGGTGTGCTACCCTTGGATAAAGGTGCACTAGCCTTGGTTGGCTATTGGTATACTATAGAAATTATTCTTTCTGTCAAGGTTAATGTGATCGGGGGTGGCATTTGTGCCTATGGTTGGGTGACAATATTTCTATATTGTCCATGGAAAAATGAGCACACATATTTCATTATAAAACCGTGCACCCTATCTATATTCATAGGTACCCCTATCAATCGACAAATTGGTACTATCTTGTGATATTTCACCAATCTTAACTTGAAGGGAGTCTGAATTATCTTAGGCTTCCCCATCATTTCCCATGTTTGCTTCAGTAAAACATTTACATCAGAACCCAAGTCTAAAATGACATTGTCCATGTCATATTCTCAAATCTCCATATTCATTCTGAACTCTCCGCTTGTCCTGTTTTTATACAGTACTTGATTCACTACCCTCTGCGCGGTAGGAAATTCCCTTTCTTATGCGCAATGATCAATCATTCCACTAATGCATTCAACGCAGTTTAATCTTTCATTAATTCTAAACAAACTTTCATATATTATTTCAAAGTACGTATTTCTCAAAGAGACCTTTCTGGGATAGTATGATCATAGGACAAAGGCATGTCAACCATATGAGGTGCAGATGATGTCGATGCTATGCACTATGGTCCTAGTATCTCTTTCCTTTTTTGATGATACATCTATTTTTATTATTGTGGGTCAAATGTTGGCATAGGTCCTGCTAATTTCCTCACCTATTTCTCCATCTTTGTTCCTTTATACATCGCACCCACCGTTATCCTAGCTCCTTTGTGCATGATAGTGTCTATTCTGGGTCCTTTGTCGCGCTTTTCTACTAATATCTTTGTACGTTTTGATTCAAGTTTTGGTTCTGATTCTGTCTTTCCTTCCACTTTTCAAGTAGTTGCAGACAATCTTCTGTCGCATGATCCATTGCTCTACAATACATGCAGGTTGTACAAGGATTCAGGAATTCACGAGCTAAGTGTCCTAGTTGATTACAATTTTAGAATATTATTAGTCCTCTACCTCCTCTTCCAAAACCCCTACTGTTGTGGCATTGGAAAAATCCTCCTCGACCTCCTAGAATAAATCCTCTCTGATTTTTATACTGTGGAACGCCTCCTTCTATCGTGGTATTTTCCTCCTGAATTCTATACATATTTGAATTGATCTCTCTCATTAGGTAAAATGCATGACAATCCTTCTCCTCATGCCCTACTAACTTGCAAAAGTTACAAAACAAATTTTGGGGTGTACTCTGGTATTTCTGTAGTAGTGGAAAATCATGCGGGTGATGTCCCCATTTCTTTCATATTTCATAGAACCCTCCTTCTGGTAATGGGTTCGGTGCTCTAGTCTCCAACTACCTCACAAAGGTTGGGAATTACTCCTTATCGTAGCCTTTAGTCCTGCACATGATACACCAGACTTTTTTTGTCTTCTCCTTTCCTTTCGTAAGCTATGCTAATTGGGTTGTCAAAAAAGCTAATTGTGTTTGTACTTGAGCCATCCCCTCACCATCCCCTACGAGAGACGCTTCCAACTTCATTGCAATATCCAATTCTTTAGGATATGACACAACCTTTTATTGTATCAACATGAAACAAATGTGTGGTAATAGTCCAAAAATAAACCATTCTATGTGTTGTTGACCCATAATTTGGAATGTCAATCTACCCATCAAATCCTTAAATATTTGATCATAGTCCCAAACTGACTCATTCTACACTTTTTTTTATTTCCTTCAACTCTGTAATGTATTGTGACTCATATTTTGGCTTCTTGAAGTCTTTTATCAACGCTTGTCAAATTTCTGCCAATGTCCTTGCTTGACATGTTTGTGTAGTACTCTGTAGTTTCATGTACCATACTAATGCATGACCTCTAAACGTTGTTTCCAACTGTGAAATATTTGTAGCCTCATCTTGGATATTCTTCGGAGCCCAAATTGTCTCACATACAAATATATATTTTTTGGGGTCCTTCAACCCAACTTCTTGAAACTCAGGCATTCTCAATGTATTGTATATCCCTTCCATGGTGTTTTGCATAGTACCTCCCCTCAATGTCGTTGGTTGATTATGATTTGACGCTCTTCTTCCACTACCCTGGCTACCACTCTTTTGACTTCCTCCGCTAACTGTAAGCGCTTTTGACAAATATTCAAATGTTATCTCAGATCTAGGTGACACACATATGATCATGGGTTCAATGAAAGATCCAGTCTCAGTAGGACTTAATGACTCTTCTATTATAATACTGAATTGAGGATCCTATCCCTCTCCTTCTATGCCTAATATTTCTACAATATGGACTATTGCGTAGGGTTCTCTCCTCTAATACTCACTGCACGACCCTCCTTTCTCATCCCCATTTTTCAATCTCTTGTAATTTCTTCCATTGCACAATACCCCAGATTCGTCTTATTCCTCTGATACACCTTCTTTGTTTCTCTGCATCTTCAATCCATCCCTTCCTTATTTATTTCTTTAATCATTCCTTCCTACCTTTAGACCCTCCCCTAGTCATCCCACAGTTACCCTATGTGCGTGAAGCCCCCCTAGCAATGAAATTCCATCGTCATCACACATTTGTCGCACAACAACATCTTTATCCAGGTACCCAATGCTTTTAGAAAACTTCCGCGTGGACCCTTGAAAAAATCCCTTTTTGCAACACTATATGATTGGGTATGATTTACTACAAATTCCATAATATAACCCCCTAGTATGCTATTCAACCAAAAATCAACTGCGCGAGAAGTAGTATTACTTACATAATTCAATTGTCTTACCAAATTAGGGGTCCAGTTCCTCAAATCTACAGTTCAATATCTCCCAATATGCTCCACTAATGTTTCTAACCATTCAGCTAAAATATTCATAAATTCACTAAAGAAAATCTCATGTAGATCTGTGTACACATACCTTTACAACCATTGTTCGTCGTTGATCTGAGGGTTTCTATTCTCTCCTTTGGTAAATTATCTCTCCTTCCTTTCCATCCATTCAAGGATATATTTCTTAGTTGGTCTCCAAAACAATCCCTAAATTACATATTTAAGGTCCCGAAAATAAAACCATTTGTTGGCGCGCAATGATAAGACCCTAGTTTCAAGTTACTCAACCAACAAAACCCTTATACACTGGCCCTTTCGACATCACCTTCATGCAAGTGAAGTCCCACCTGAGGCATCTACTAGGGTTGCAGGAACCAAGTTTCTACATAGATGAGGGTATGGGAGGCCATCAATATGACCATTCATACTTATTCACCCTATGCGCAATACCCTTATTTATCATCCTTTTATCAGTTAATGAACCCTTCCACAACTTTTATTAACTAACAATCTTTAATTTTTACTAGAACAATTGTGCCACATTAACCCATCCAATATTCTTTGGTACCCTAAATCTGAGTGTGCAGAAACAATATAATATATATTGCGCTCTAACCAATTCACTGAATCATTCGTTATTATTGCACATCAATCATATGTTAAACAAATATATACTAATAATGCATAAACATAACATCCACAAATAATCACATCAATAGACATAGGAAACATAGGATTTTAACATGGTTCACCCAATCCTTGGGCTACATCCACAACGACTAGCTTCTCATACTATTATTCACGCAATAATCATCTTCAGGCTTGCACACTGCGCTTACAAAAGATACACCATAATGTAAACCTCAAACCTAACTAGCCTCTCTGTAGTGAAAGTGTTGATACTGAGAGGGGGGTGAATCAGTATCCAGTACAATTTAAAAACCTTTTTCAACTTATACTTAAACCATTCAATTATATCCAATGAGAAATGAACAATAGTATAAGAGTTACACCAATACA
>ML804953.1:41463-65966 GCA_009831015.1 Picea engelmannii | reverse complement strand
GAGGAAGATACAATCCTCCAATATAAAGAGAGAGTTGAACTCTCTATCCTTGCCCCTTCCTTCCACCCAAGAATATATGAGAGATAATAAAACTTTACATTAAATCATCACCATCAACCAATCATCACATAGAACCTGATAATTCTTTTTGAGACTTCTTCAATTTCTGCAATTATTCAATTCTTGGAGTACTCTGATCCTGTATATAATGTTACTCAATGTATTCTCTAAAACTCCTCTAATTTTCACTCCTTGAATCCTCCCGAAAAAGAGGTTATAGAAGGAATGGCAGACTTTATTCAATTCTGGTCTATTTAGAAGACCCAACTTGTATGGCATGCCCCGCGCTCAATATTTAACATATAATTCTGAAACTCGTACACAAGAAACTAAAGTCTGTACGATTTCCAATGGAAGTGGTCCCACTGCATTTGGAGTATGTATGAAAAAGTTATGACTATTTTACCAAGAACACCTATTTTTTGACTAGTTTCAGGACTCGTCACAAACCCTATATTCCACAGAGTGTATCTCCATAATTATAGCGAATCAAGAGATGAAATTTTTACCAGAGGTACCTTGATCTGTCTTCGCAATACCATATCGATTTCACCATCTGAATCGTTCTAGAAAAAAATTTATAGAAAAAATGGTAAGATGACCTTAAAATAACATACCTTAGAACACATCACCAAAAGACTTCATCCTCCCTTGAAATCCGGCCTTCTTTTTCTTCTTCTTCCCTCTAAAATTCGACTTGTATCAAATGAATGTATAATGATGTTTATTTATACCATTTATGTCACTTCCTTTTAACATTAGTGTCGACCTGACACTTTCTTATTTTGTAATTCTTTTCTTTAATTATCTTCGGGGCCTACATGTACAATTCACTTTGTCATCTTCAAAAATTCATTTCTCCTCAACCATGAGGATCCACGTGATGTGCCACATACCACCGAAAACAACATGATGTATACTATCCATCCATGGGTGTTGTATCTGCATGTGCATTTTACTTCATGTCCAAATAACTTCATCAATCTTGTGGTCCAAAACCCATGACTAGGGTTGACATCAATGATAACAACCAATCTTCCAACAGAAAGCCTATCTCTATATAAACTCTCTTCGTCAATCATGAGAAACCTATTTTATTACTCTTAGCCTACTCTCTTCCTAGCATCCAACCTCATCTTCTCCAAACCTTTACATATTTATACATAGAATTAGGGATAAAATCCATAATAACAACTTATCCCCCAAAACCCTAATTGTTTATAACCGTTTTTCTTGCTTTGGTGTCGATCTATTGTTTTTCCCTGATTTTGCACTAAATTACTTCTTTTCGCTGCTTTAGCACCGAACTATGTGCCCTTTCCGCATGCTCTAGTCCTACCTTTTCCTCTTTCCTCTGTTATGGCACAATTCCCAAAACTTAGTTATTCTCATCCAAAATTCTATTCCAACAACTGACTAGAGTATGGTCTAAGTGTAAAGAGGGATGAATAACATATGGGTTGAGGATGTCAAGAGAAGAAGAGTGTGCGGTGAACGAAGAGATTGGAGTATTACATAGTGGTAATAGATTCAAACCAAATAAGAAGAGGAATATGGCTAAGAGAGAGGGGAAAAACAATGAGAATGAGGAAAGAGACATTGGTGTGATACTTCATATCGAAGGAAGTCTGTGCATAGAAGAAAATATTAGTCAGCTCAGTCTGGTAGAAGAATATCCCACTCAGATTAGACTCTACGTCAAACCCACAACCCCATGTGCATCACTAAGAACTGAGGTAATATCATAATATTTGTCAATTATAGTTAGTGAAGGAAGTAAAGATAGTAGCAAAAGTAATCGAAGTAGTGGGAGTAGTACGTTGAGTCAGAATCAATTAGTGTTATCAGGAAAGAATATTGGCCAAAACACGATGGAAGGAGTAGATCCACCTTTAAGAATTCATGCCTTCCATGGAGCGGGGACATAGGATCCAAAAAAACATATGTTTATTTGTGAGACAATATGGATTGTGAAGAATGTCCAAGATGATGATGTGAAGATTGTTCATTTGATGACGACATTCAGATATCGCGCATTATTATGGTATGTGAAATATGAGACTACAATACCTATGGGATAGACTAGAACATTGGCAGAGGTAAGGAAATCTCTATTGAAAGAGTTTCAGAAAACTAAATATGAGGTGCAGTACATTACTGAGTTGAATGATATCAATCAGATAATAAATGAATCAGTGTGGGACTATGATCAAAATTTTAAGATACTAAAGGATCGGTTGGCATTCCAAATACCATATGAAAATCACAGAGAGTGGTTTATTGCAGGATTTCTACTACATATACACTACCCTTTGACGTAGTAGAAGATCATTTCATAGTCATAAGCCTTAGAAATTTCTATGAAATTAGAATCTTCCCTGGTAGGAGAAAATGGCACGGGGATGGCTCAAGTGCAGTCGCAGTTAGCAACGCTGACTATTCAATGTAGGATGTTGTAAAAGGAAAAAAAAATGCGAGGAGGTATGGTGCACCACATGTAGAATAGAAGGTCACCATAAGAATGAATGTCCATATTTTCAGTAGTATTTGAATATAGGATCTCTGAATCCATTGGGGTTATGGTGCGAGATTTGTAAGACGATGGGTCACCACCCTCATAATTTCCCATTGATGTAGAAGTACCAGAGTACTGTAAGAAATCTATTTTGTAACTTTTGCAAGTCTGTCGAACATGAAGAGAAGGATTGTTGTGCATTTGATTTGATGAGAGAGTGCACTGTAGACACATACAAAATATAGGGAGAATAATCTGAAGGAGGAGTGCCATAGTTTAATACCCCAATGAATTATAATCAAGTAGGAATATGATGGTTTAGACGCCATGAAATAGGAGGACCTATTATATGTTATAACTGTAATCATATTGAACACATATCACGAGACTGTTCGAATCTCTACACCACATGTATGTATTGCAGACAACTAGCCCATGTGATAGAGGATTGCCCACAATTGATTGCAAAATGGAAAGAAAAGAGAAACACAAATGTACATATGATAGTAGGAGAGGTGCGTAATGAACAACCTAATATAGCAACAATTATGTGTGGAGGAACCAGGACTAGAGATTATGTGACAGATCAAGGAAATAAGATTCACCAATGGGTAAGGAAAGCAACATATCCTGAACTCTTGTTTGACCCTAGTCTAAAGGAGAAAGAGAAATATATGCAAGCAAGGAAGGAAGTGATAGGAGCAGAGTGGATGGCCCCGAATTTGACGATGCCACCTTTGTATGATAGACTAGTGGGGTATGATATTCCACCAGTCTATGACCATTCAGAAAGGAAATTTGAAAAAGTAAGCACTTTGAATAGTTTTCTGAAAAGTTGTCTAGAGTTAATGAAGGATGAGTCTACTTTAAGTATGCTGCATGGAATAATTGACCATTTCACCCAAGAGAAATAGATATCTGTCGCACATAGAGAAGTTGATTGGATGCACTGTAAGAAGAGAAAAAATAGGGAGTTTCAACTCAATGCGTAGATAGGAAACTACAACATGGACAATATTATTTTGGATCTAGGCTCCGATGAAAATGTCATATCGAGGTAGAATTGGGAGATGATGGGAAAGATGAAATTGATTTGGTCACCAATTTAGTTAAGTTTAGCGCACCAACATAAGATCGTCCCAATTGGAAGGTTGACAAGGGTAAGTCTTAGCATTGATGGAGTGCCCAATGTGGCCGATTTTGAAGTGATTGAGATAGTATATGGAAGAACCCCTTACGCAACACTCCTTAGACTTGATTGGGCCTTTGAAAACTAGACTATCATTGAACTAAATAAGAAAAAAATGATATTTGAAGAGGAAAACTTGAAGGTTATTGTGCCGTTAGATCCTACGGAAGGAAGAAGATATGTAGAACCAGTAAAAGGAAAAGAGATCGAAAATTTGTATAGCATGACTGCGCGGATGGAAGATTATGTGAACCCTACAACTGATGGTGTTCTTAGCTAGAGAACTATTAGTGCACATGCATCGGTTTCAAAAGAATATTTGGAGAATAAAAAATAGAGATTAAACGAAGTTTCAACAAGGAAATGTGCTCAAATTACCTGAGCGTTGCGATGGATTGGAATTGAGGTATATGATCCTCCAAGGTATGGAAGACTAACCGATGTACCTTATTTTATAAGAGAATTTGATTTGCAAATATCAGATCAACAAAAAATATTAGCATTAGATGTCACGCTAAAAGAAACCCCAACAAGATGGTGGGATGCACATAAGGGTGTAATAATATATTAGCACCAGTGTAGAAGACTATTAGAATGAAGATACTATGTAGAAGTACATAGGATTGAGATATCCGATGGAGCATGTTACACAATAAATTACAACATGGAGTAAAGTACCTAGGTAAGAATGGAAACATCTGTTTATACACATCTTGGACACAATCCTGAAGAATTGGTACTTGGAACTAGAAGTGCATAGATAAACTGCAGATTGGAATAATTAACATATAATTTCAATGTAACTTTTATTTCTGAATATGAGGCTCCCTTAATTAACTCAACTTTGCAAGTAATCAAGAACAATATTTTTTTAGTAGAATAATCGGTAGAAATAGTACTTAATTGTAGAGCATATCGATACTCTACGACTATGGTAGAATTTCTTCAATGGTACAATTTTGCTGAAGAAGATCTAGAAGACGACGAAGATCCAAAAAATGTGCAAATACCAGAAACACAAGGAGAGCACGCAGTAAAAGGACCACAACTTGAATCATTTGTGTATGCAAATCCATTGAGGATTCTCAAGGTAAATATCAATACATAAGATAATCCCAAATTTTCAAACATAGGAGACTATTGGAATGATGAGACTGTTGTGAATATATGAGACTTACTACACGAGTATCAAGATCTGTTTCTGACTATGTTTTTAGAGATGAAAGGGATTACTGGGGAGTTAGGAGAGATGAAGATCCCCTTGAATCCAGATGCTAAGCCAGTGAAGCAGAGGCCATATGGATTGAACCCAATGTATAAGAAGAAGGTGAAAGAGAAGATAGATAGCATGTTGGAAGGTGGAATTATTGAACCCATCGCAGAATCGAAGTGGATTAGTCCAATGGTGGTTCAAGATAAGAAGACAAGAGGGATCAAAATTTGTGTAGATCTGAGGAAGTTAAATGATGCCTATTTACATGATCCTTTTTCGACATCCTTTATAGATGAAGTATTGGAGAACATAGGGGGGCAGGAAGCCCTTTCATTCACAGATGGATTTTTAGGATATCATCAGATCAAGATTGTACAAGAAGATAGATATAATACTACATTTGTGATAGAATGGGGGTGTTACCAGTACACAATGATGCCTTTTGGATTGAATAATGCACCAAAAATATTCTCTAGAGTGGTTGTAGCGACATTTAAAGAGTTTACCCATAAGTTATTATAAGTATACTTAGATGACTGGACGATGTTTATCCTATTGAAAGATCATATTGAGATTTTTTGTTTGATGTTGGATAGGTGTTGGTAGTTTTAGATATATTTGAATGTGAAGAATTTCATTTTCTGTGTGTCATTTGGTATCTTAATGGGCCATGTAGTGTGTAAGCAAGGACTGTTGGTAGATCCCATGAATATTGATGTGGTTTCTAATTTACCACCATCGAAAACACTATGATAGTTACGAGCAACATTAGGGAATACGAGGTACTACATGAAGTTCATTAAAGGATATGCACAGATTAGAACCCCTATGGAAATATTGTTGAATAAGGAGAATACATTTCAATGGAGTGAGGATTTCCCGGAAGGTTTAGATACTTTGAAGCATAAATTGGTTACCACATCAATCTTCATATTTCTAGATTGGAAAAAAGAGTTTCATGTTCATGTGGATCCATCATCTGTAGCTTTAGGTGCAATATTAGATCATCCTAGAGAAGGAGATATAAACCACCCCATTTATTTTGCAAGAAAGAAGTTTTCAACTACATAACAAAACTATACTACGAAAGAATGTGAAGGATTAGAAATGGTGTGTGCATTGCAGAGGTTCAGACATTACTTGTCGGGTTCACACTTTAAGATGTACACAGACCATTCTACGCTAAGATATTTGGTCATTAAGCCAACGTTGTAGGGGAGAATATGCATATGTATATTATTGTTTCAGGAATATGACTTTGAGGTAATTGTGAATCAAGAGATGTTTAATTCAAGATCAGATCACTTATCGCACATACTATCAAGAGAAGACGTGATAAAACTATATTGCAGCTTATGAGATGCACACTTATTTTTAGTACTAATGGTTGATGACTATTTTTCAAACATAGTTCAATTCTTGAGTACATGAGTAACCCCACCTGAGTTCGCAATTGTGCAGAAGAAGCAATTAGTAGTGAAAGTCGCAGAATATCAACTCATAGGAGGAATTTTTTACAAGTTAGGCGCAGATGGTATTATGTGACGATGTGTAATAGAACATGAAATAAATATGATATTTTCAAAGGAAAAGGAAGGGGTTTCAAGAGGACATTACACAGGAAAAGAACCAACTCATAAGATTTTGTGTGAAGGATTGTGGTGGCCTACCCTTCATAAATATGCATATGAATTTTATAAGACTTGTGATGTTTTCCAAAGAATTAGGAATCCTTCTAGGCAAGATGAGATTTTGTTAGTGTTAGAAAAGTAGGTTTTCTCATTTAACCATAGACAATATAGCAATATTTTCTCCCAACCATAGGTTGAAGCCACCCCCAAGCACCTTAACCTTGACAGAGAATAATTCTGGAAGCAAACCCTAGGCCTAATAGCCAATCAAGGTAGTGTATCACTCTCTAGAGTTAGCATACAAGGCATAAATTCCAAACCATAACCAAGAGAAATTCCAAGCCTAAAACCGAAAATACAAGTTGCAGTAGCTGTAGCTGCAACTACTCTCCAGACTTGCGCACTTACTAAATTTCTGTAGTGCACACTAGATTTCTATAGTTGTAAGATGTGTGTGTCCAAATGAGATCTGACATCCTATATTTATACTTCTCTTCCTTAGATGTTTGGGATGAATTCTCTTTCAGGAGGCTAAAAAATCAATATTAATTAATTTCTTTAGCCGAATTGTATTCTAGGGTTATGTCCAATGCTTTAGGGTTTCTTCTTGCTTCCCGAAATATTCTATTCTTGTCAGGGTTACACATGGAGGTTTAACACCTCCTGCAACTACCATAATATCAACACTCCCTCCTAGCTAGAGAGGTATTTAAAGGTAATGGTCTTGATCACAAACATACCATTCAACCGGTAGCATGATCATAGCCACAAATGCTATCTCATGATCAAATCATGAGCACCATCATCACTATTAGTATCATATGATAGTATCAACTGTATCATATCTCAAATCCATACTCCATATGAGTAATCATACATGATGCTGGATAAGTCACTCACTCCACAGAATGATACAATAACCATTCTTCTAATTCAGACATATGTCCTAGAAGAATAAATGTCCTGGACCATTTTCCACATGGAGAATGTCCATCCACCAACACACTGACTATCCATCTAGATGATAATCATTTACAACACTATTGATAGTATTCATGGAAATCAAAACAATTCCATTCAATAGAAAACAACTGTGTCTATCCATAGTAGTACACAACTACTATCTAGTGGTACACAACCACACCAAGTAGCACACAACTACTTAATTAGTGATGCATAGTCACAACTAGTGGAAAAAATCCACCACATTAGCATACATCTATTGTCCAGAGACATATAGTCTCTACATCAATCATATCATTTGATATCAACCTGCATAAAACAATATCATGATATAAATTGTGTCCTCTAGGCCATTCTTCCACACACATATGTGAGATTTGGAAGAGCATCTTCCCTCAGGATGTAAAACATCAACCATGGGCTATCTGGACTATTCTTCTCAATCATAGAAGACTAAATGTCCCTGATTTCTAAGCTTGGACCATTCACCTAACTAGGCCATTCCTCCGACACTAATCATAGTGCAACCTAGAGAGAATGAGTCTGCCCTAGGGAATGCATGTACCTGATTGCTGAACTTGGACCATTCACCTAACTGGGCCATTCCTCCGGCACCAATCATAGTGCAACATATATAGAATGAGTCTGCGTTAGGGAATGACTGTCCATACCATTTCCTAATGGAAATGAATGTCCTGCACAAACCTCCAAAACAAACCATTCTTCGAAACTGCTCACAATTGTGAACTCCGAAAGAATGGCTGCCCGATGAGGAATACCTTTCTACATGAACACTACTGAGAGTGTCTTCCAAGAAGAATGACTATCCTATACCATTCCCCCACACTATCCACAAGGGGAATCACTATCTATGGTACATCAACAATCTATTGGACCATTTTCATTATGAAAATGACTGTCTGATCTAGACCATTTTCCTAATTGGAAAATGCTTTTCCGTCAAAAATATCAAACCACTTTCCGAGCTAGAAAGGAACTGCTCATCCCAGAACATTTTTCAAAATGAAAAATGACTGTCCATAAATAAATAACATATAAGTTCTCCCTCCCAAATTATGAGTAATCTCTTCCTTTTTTAATAAGGAATTCATCTCCACGAGCCCCAACTTGTTTCTTGAGTACGCAAACTTTTCATCTTGGGTAGAGGCTTTACCAAAATATCTGCTATCTTTTCATCTGTGGAGATATATTGGAGAACCACTTCTCTTTTCTGGACTTCATCATGGAGAATATAATGCTTTATCTCAATGTACTTTGGTCTGTCATGGAACACTGGTTTTCTTTGAAGGCTTCATATAGCTCTGATCATTACAATATATCATGGTCAAATTCAACATTTCTATTTCCTGCTAGCTCATAACATCATGGAAAGGATCAAACTGAAACATATCCAAGTAACACTTCTTCTGTCATCATGAGAGTTTTCCATGGATTAGAAATCCATCATCCCAGACTTCTGAGTGACTATTCTGAGACACTATCTATGTCATAGAAAGTTTTCACCATGCTTCTGCTGTATATGAGATACTCTGCATCAGGTTGTTTGAATCCATACAAGGTCTTATTGTATATGCATACATGAGTCTCTTTCTGGTATAAGATTCTTTCTCACTTTATTTATTGGGAAGAACAGTCTTTTACATGTAAATTCCAATCCATGGATACTACAAGAGCTATATCTGGTTTACTAGAACAAGCTATTGTTATAGTCTCATCCCTCTTTCTGGAAGAACCTCATAATATTGCAATGCTTCCATTCATAAGTATTTTTCACATTTTTCTTACATACACTGTTCTTTATCATAACTTTCATTTCTTCTTCTCAATTGCTTCTTAGTGGGTTCAAACCAAGCTGGTAGTCTTGTGATTCTCGGTATAATAACTATTTTTTCTTGTTTTTATTTCTTTCTTGGAATCTTCATGTTCTTACTCATGTCTATCTTTAGCTATTGGGTCCATGGGGTCTTTTATATGCCTTGAATATTCCAAATTATTCCTTTCAGCATAGGATCATGGATGTATATGGACAACCAAGGATACTTTAAGGCTTCTTTTCGAAGAAGACTTCTTCTAGAGTCAAACTGAACACATGTTGTTTATCATGGCTACTACTTTCAATTGGAACATGGATAGATACTTTATAATCCTCAATGGATCATATCATTTAGGATTAGCTCCCTCCTAACCCTTGCTTCATGCATGAATGCATGCTCTTCTTTTGGAATTCTGTAATCAACTCCCTCCATATAAGAGAGTCCACACTTCCATCTACATCATTATTTCCTTCTGCAAAGTTTCACAAGTCTTTTTCTAATTTCCTCTTGATTGTTGACTTCTTTCTATTTTGACTTCTTCTGGGTTTCTTCAAATTTGCTTCTGATTTCGGCTTATCTTGAAGTTGTTACTTATGTAATAGCTTCCACAAGAATTGTTACCAAGGATTTTCAATGTAATTCATCTTTTCATGTGTATTTCTTGACTTGTAGTCATTTTGATAGCAATCCTTATATTGTTATTCTTCCATAGGTATTGTTTCACTTGAACATCTTATCTTCTAAGAAATAAATATGCAAGATATGTACAAAATCTATGTAAACATGGTATGTACACGAACTATGAAGAATATTGTTACCTTATCTTAGAAGAATACGTCTGTTGTATCATGCTTGGCCTTCTTTGAGGGTTCCATTTCTTTGGAAACTGATGCTTCATCTATTTCCTTCCTTAGGCCAAACTTCCTCTTATTCTTGAAATTATTGATTTTTTTCTGTGAAGGCTTGATCATTGTATTTATTTTGGGATTTCTCTTTTGTGCTAATCTTTGATTCTTCTTGTGCACATCAAGTCCAAAGTTCTTCAAATGTGAGATATTCCTTTCTTGTGTTCATGCTTGCAGAAAATGCATCCCATATCTTGGGACAACTGCTGAGTACTATATTTACCAGTTCCTTGAAATAATTTCTTCAATAGCTTGTAGTTGATATCTTAACTGAGATATTCTCACAAAGTATGATGTTATGCTTTCATCATCATTCATTTTCATGTCACAAAGCTCATTCTTTAGACTCATTACATGTCCAATGTTTCTGACTGAGAAGAGATTAGTTAGGGCATCGTACATATTATTAGATGAGTCAAGATGAGAGATGAAGGGTATCAAGTGGTATTTTATGAAGTCCACTATGATACTCATGGCACTGATGTCATTGTCCTTGAACTTCTCCATAACTGCAACGTTTTGAGGTTCCTTCTCTTTTCCTTCTTCAGACTGTGGTTCCACGATATTTCCTTTCATGATATCCAACATTTTATTCTGGGAAAGGATGAGGTCAATCCTTGTATTCCATGCTCTGAAGCTAGAAGCCCCTTCTAACTTGTTTTTTGACTTCATGGAGTAAGTCATGACTTCTTTGACTTGGTCAATGTTTGACTTTGACTTGGTCAACCTTTGAATTTGACCAAAAACTAAAACTTGACGTCTTAGCTTGCTAAGAGTACCAGGAGGTGCACTAGGTTAGGGCGCACTAGGCTATCCAAAAACTAGGTCAATCTCTTCACTTAAGGTGCCTCAACAAGAGGGTTAGGGTTTCGTTGCCGCATCAAAAACTTTGACTGCAACTGCAATTGTAACTGAGAAAATCCTCCCAATCTATCTTCCAGTGGTTATATTATCTGAAGATAGTGTGGGCCCATAACCTATTAGAAAAGTAGGTGTTCTCGTTTAACCATAGATAATATAGTAATATTGTCACCCAACCATATGCCGAAGCCAACCCCCGAGCACCTTAACCTTGACAAAGAATAATTCTGGAAGAAAACCCTAGGCCTAATAGCCAATCAAGGTAGTGTATCACTCTCCAGAGTTAGCATACAATGAAGAAATTCCAAAACATAACCAAGAGAAAGTACAAGCCTAAAACCAAAAATACAAGTAGCAGTAGCTGCAGCTGCAACTACTCTCCAGACTTGCGCACTTACTGAATTTTTGTACTGCGCACTATATTTCTACAGTTGTAAGCTGTGTGTGTCCAAATGAGCTCTAGAATCCTGTATTTATACTGCTCTTCCTTAGCTGTCTGGGCTGACTTCTCTTTCTGGAGGCTAAAAACTCAATATTAATTATTTTCTTTAGCCGATTTGTCTTTTAGGGTTATGTGCAATGCTTTAGGGTTTCTTCTTTCTTCCTGAAATATTCTATTCTTGTCAATGTTACACATGGAGGTTTAATACCTGCCGCAGCTACCATAATATCAACGGTTAGTACCACAAGTGAAATTACAAGATTTTGATAAATGGGAAGTGGACTTTGTTGGGCCGATCAATCCACCAATGAAGAGATCAAGAGAAAGATACATCATTATTGTGACAGATTATTTGAATCAATGGGATGAAGCAGAGCAAGTAAGATATTGCAGCTCGGAGAAAAGTGCATGATTTTTGTTTGAAAATGTGGTGACAAGGTTCAAATTCCCCAGAATACTTATGAGTGATCAGAGAAATCATTTTCTAAATAGGATGATTGCAACATTGACAGAGGACTTTCATATTCATCATTAGAAGAGCACACCATATCATCCTCAGGAAAATGAAACAATGGAAGAATTTAATAAGATCCTGGAACATGCAGTAATGAAGGTGTGTAATATAAACCGAGACAATTGGGAATTGAATATTCCAGAAGTATTATGGGAGTATAAAACTATAAGTAAGAAGTTGACAGGACAAACCCCATTCAGACTAGTATATGTCCAATAAGATTTTATTCCTATGGAATTCATAGTACCGAGTCTATGAATTCCTACAGTGGCAGAGCTTACACAGTCTGGCATAGTGGAGAAGAGATCGTCAGAGCTATTAGAGCTGGAAGAGGACCAATTTGTCACAATTTCCATCAACAAGTTCTGAAAAGGTGCGAGAAGGCATGGCATGACAGACACATTAAATAAAAAACGTTCTAGATAGGAGACTTAGTTTTTCGTTATGAAAATAAGTTTTTGTAGCACCCTGGGAGTTTTTTGATGCATTGGTTAGGTCCATGTGTGATAAATTTTGTGACAGATGCAAGTGTTGTTCAGTTGGATAAATTGAATGGAGAAGTTGTGAAAGGATTGTTTAACGGTAGTCGACTAAAACAATAGAGGAACATTCATACTTATGTGCACTAGTCAGAGAGTGTAGTATGCGTTCCATAGTACTTGTATTATAATGTATTATAGAAGAGAAAGAAAAATAAAATAAGAGAATAAATAAAATAATTTGAAGGTTGAAGTGATGCATAAGTTTTGGTGTCACGTGTGGTTTGTAAGACCCTAGGTTCGATTTATCTTTGACCAAAAAAAACCACCAGATACCAGCCTTTTTGGTATCACTTGCTTGCGCAGATGAAGTCTCACCTGAGGTATCTATTGGAACTGCAAGAACTATGTTTCTACAGTAGTGAGGGAATGGGAGGTGACCATTCTATTTTTTCTTTCTTATTAGTTATGTGCGCATAATGTTGTCCTTGTTCTCTATTACTACTTAGTGATTTCATATTCATACCATCATTTGATTCCATTTTACCACATAACTCGTTACTATAACAATCATGATTATTGCATAATGATTATGCATAACACATATCCAATATAATAACCATAAAACAAAATCCATGAACAATCATATAACAAACATGTAACACAAGTTTTAACGTGTTTCACCCAACTCTCGGCTACATTCACAATGACTAACTTATTTATTATGCATTTTTCAATTCCTTTTGGCTTGCGCACTTCACTTACAAATATATGTCATGGTTATCTTTGTCCTCTCCTAGCCTAGCCTCTCTACAGTGAAAGCCTCTCTCTCTGCATCATCTCTTACATTTAGACATGGATTCTTATATTTTAAAAACTAGAACAAACATTTAGGAATAGGAACCCAATTACATGAGGAGTAACAACAACTCGGGAAACCCAAAAGAACAATAACCAGCCAACCAACCCTATTCTCCCAAATCGTTACATATTTGTATATACAATATAGGGATTAAAACCCTACTTGGTTCTTCCCACAAAAAKCTATTACAAGGTATGAGTATTGCTTTCACTTGTTTTTTCATCTACATGTTGCTTTTCTTCTATTCTTCCTGCTTTTGCGCATCCTTCCATATTTATCATGCYGAGCTTTCATCCTTAATTTTTACCCTCTCTCCTCTCCTGCTTTATTCTCTGCTTAATTCACGTTGTACTTATGGATGTGATTCTACTGCTCATTGTCCTCCTGGATGTGCCTCAACCRTGCACTCYGTAGTCCTCCTTCTTCTCATGCTCACCTCTGATGAGCACTTCTTCTATACTTAGGATTTTTAGMAAAATTATATCCCAAAAATGMTTATCCAATAGACCCCCAACACTCAATTGTGGATTGTATCGAGCCACTCAGGAATGTTTCTTTCTCCTCCATGCCATGATGAAATTTTGGGAGGATGCCTTTTCTACCTCCACTTCCTTCAAAATTTTTGCCTCTATTTATGCGATCTCTTCAACCCCCTGTGCGGTCAAGATTGTAATTTTATCTTCTTCTTCATAGGCTTCTTGCTTGACCTTGCCCTATGCAATGGATAATTCACCCACTACCCTCACTTCTTTTTCCTTCATTGGTATGAGGCGTTGTTGAAGGACCTTCAATTGATCCCTCATCTTCTCTACTTCCAAGTATGACTACCTCTGTGCCAAAATTGTTGTCATACATTCTGTTGGTGGAAGTGTAGTGATCTTGTCTGAAGCTTGTTGTGCCTTTTATTGTTCTTCTCTTAAATTTTCCTCCACATCCTTCATCTCTGGATCCTCCACTAAGTCGGTCTAGATATGTGCGCTCTCCTCACAGAGTTTGGTGCATTATTCTTCCATCTTATTAATGTTAGAAACTGCTGTGATTTCCATTCTCTCTCTTCCTTCTATGAATTCTGGTGGCATGCCTAGCGCACTAGGAAGTTGTACATCTTCTATCTACAGTATGAATCCCTTGATGACTTCACCAATATTTAACACTTGTTCTTCCATAGTAGCTTCTACTACTATGGGGACTTCCGAAATGGCCTTGTATAGTTTCTGGACAATTGCTTGGGTTTTCTGCACTATACTTTCAGCTTCGTCCTTTTCTTAGATGGATTTCTTGATTATTTCCTCGGCCTTGTTTTTGTCCTTCATTATTTCCTCCACCCAGCCTTCAACTTCCTTCTTTGTTTGGAGCACATCGTCATATTGTTTTTGTAACTTGACTGTTTCATCCATAATTTTTATCAACTCCTATTGTGCTTCCTCTCCTATGTTCTTAATTTCTTACAATAATCCTATCTGCAAGTCTTGTAGTCTTTGTATCGACATCCTTGATACCACTATCTTTATGTGTCCTAGCGCATTCACCCATTCTTTTAATTCAGACTTTGTAAATTCCAGTGCGTTCGTCTCAATATGGAGTGTTCTATGCCCAACTGCTAGCTGTGTTATGACCAGATGCACATTCTATGTTTCCTTTCATGGGATTATAGATGGTCCTCCCTTGATCCTGCTCTCTTTTTCTAGGCTAGCAGCGTCTAAGAGCTACTAGATTGCTGCCAAATTATCCTGCACTCTTTCTTCTTCTTCTTCTTCTTGTTTTCTAGTGGCTTCCTCCATGATTTATTTCATGGCATCCCATACTTGGTAGCCTATGTGGCCCATATCATCATTAGTCAAATTATACACTAGGGTTTCTCTATGTGCTTTAGTCTTCTTGCGTGCCCCATCTGTTGTTTCTTTCCCAGCCTTATCCTTTCGTTTGAATCCTATTGTGGGTACTGTATGCTACACTATTGATGGGCCAGGAACATCTCCTACGCCATTATTTTCATCATTTCCCTTCTCTTCATATGGTTCCTCATCACTCTTATATTTCTCTTTTTCCTCTTTTGGGTTCCCTATTTTCTCTGCTAGGGTTTTCCATTCTTCTTCCTAGTAATTCACAATTAAGCATATGTCTTCTTTGGTCAACATATAACTGGTTGGAAACCACTGGTGTGTTGGGTCCTTCTTTTCCTGCACATACATGTGGTGCATTCCTTCTTTGAAATGCATGATATCCTTATATGTTTTTGTCATCTCTACTGATATGCACGGTATGTGTGAAATGAATGCATATTTATTATCAAATACGTCATGTGATTTTTCCATCGTACTGCCAATTTATCATGATTTCTGGCATCTTTATGATCTGTTATTTCTGCTTCATAGTCATCATTTTTGTGCTTTAATACTTCCAATGGTCTTGTCATTGCCAAAATGCACAAAACTTATTGCTTTTGCATCTATGTGCTTCACAATATTCCTCTTATGTGTATCATTTTTTGAATTGGCGTAGTTCCATTATGATGCATGATAACCATTCCTTCGGCACAATATCCAATGCCTTTTACTCTGTAATCTTTTTATTTTTTCTATATCAACTTTTTATTTGATTTTATTCCTTTTTCTACTTTTTATTTGTTTTTCTGTTTTTTTCCTTCCTACTATAACAAAAATACTATAATACATTAGTTCTGGTGTAGCCCAGATTAATGCACAGAATGTCGGTTGTCTCTATAGAGTTTCAACTCACTTCCATTCACCATTCCTCCAAGGAATTCTCCATTAATGGTTTCCAACTGCACAACACCTGTCTTTGTTACATGTTGAATCACATAGGGTCCTAACTAGTGCATTCTAAAATTTCCTAGATGCTGCATGAACTTGCTGTCATAGAGTACTACTAGATCTCCCACTTGAAACTTTTCCTGTTTAATGTGTCGATCATGCCAATCCTTCTCTCTAGCCTTCTAAACTTGTTGATATAAACCTGTGACAAACTGATCTTCCTCAGGATGTACTAACTATTCAAATCTTTCCTCTATTTCACTAGATTTTGATATCTCAGTGATCGCCACAATGCGTAGGCTAGGTAGAATAAACTCCATTTGCATCACTTCTTCTTTCCCATAGACCAATATAAAAGGTGTCTGAACTATCATGTTTTTACTAGTGGTATTGTAAGCCCATAACACTACATGAAATATTAAGTCCAAATCATCTCTCCCTACTTTGCAAATTTTGGTCAAAGAATTATCCAAGATTTTATTGAAAGCCTCCACTCTTCCATTGTCTTGACGATGATATGGGGTACTCTTTTGATGATGAATTTGTAAATCCTTAGTCAATGCTGCAATTTTCTTATTCATAAAGTGTGTGCCTTGATCACTGAGTAATATGTTCAGACATCTAAACCTTGTGACTATATTCTAAAACAAACACCTCATAGTAGTCTCCATGGTGCAATCTGTAACTGGAGCTACTTCTTCCCATATTTTCAAATACTCTATCGCAGTGATGATGTACCTTGCCCCTGATCTTGTTGCTTGTGGATTGATTGGCCCTACAAAGTATATGTCCCATTTATCAAATGATTGCAACGTAACTTGTGGATTTAAATGAATTTCATCCCTCCTATATGGATTTCCCACACTTTGACATACATTACATGATTGGAATTATTCCTTAGCATCTTTGTGAAGTGTAGGCCACCAAATCCCTGTGCACACAATCTTTTGTGTAGTTTCTCTCCTTGCATAATGTCATCCTGCAATCTCGTCATGTTCTTCTTCTAGTATCATTAGTATTTCATGTTCCAACATAGAGCATCTCAATATTCCATCTGCACCCAACTTGTATAAATTATCTGCAATCAACTGATAATATTTTTCTTTCACTACCAGTTGTTTCTTCTGTGCCACTATCATCTTTGATGGAGCCATGCCTATATTTATAAACTGTACGATGTTCAAGAAATAATCATCCACCATTTTTACTGCAAATAGTTGTGCATCTAGTAAGAAGTAATCTAAATTGCCTGCATCTTCTCCTAATAGTATGCAAGATAGATGATATGGTCCTGCATTCAACTTCCCCGGTTTTACTACAACCTCAAAATCATATTCCTGGAACAATACTGTCCATATACATATTCTCACCCCCAACACTGGCTTGTTCACTAAGTATTTTAATGCATAATGGTATGTGTATATATTAAAGTGAGACCCCAATAAATAATGTCTAAACTTCTGTAGCGCATAGACCATTTCCAATCCTTCTCGTTCCATGGTAGTATAATTATTCTCTGCTATGGACAACTTCCTACTTTCAAACAAAATTGGGTGATCTATGTCTCCCTCCCATGGTTGAGATAGTACTTCACCCAACACTATAGATGATGCATCTACATGTACATGGAACTCTTTGTTCCAATCTGGAAATATCAGAATCGATGCAGTCACTAGTTTTTTCTTTAACGTGTCCAATCCCTTCTGACAATCCTCGTTCCACTGAAACTTTGCTTCCTTATTTAACAAATTTTCCATTGGTGTTTTGATCTTCGTGTATCCATTGATAAAATTCTAGTAATAACCTATGTGGCCCATAGTTTCCCTAAGTTGTTTGACTAATGCAGGTGGTTCTAACTCTAGGATTACTGTAATCTTGGCTAGATCTACTAGTAATCCTTTCTTTCATACTACATGTCCCAAAAGATTTCCAAATGGTGAGAAAAAAAGACACTTCTTCAGGTTCAACTAAATCTAACATTATCTACACCTATTCAACATCATCCTGAGTAATTCTATGTGATCCTTCAGTAGACTGAACATAATCCAATCATCTAAGTATACTTCATGGAACTTATGTATAAATTCCTTGAACACTGCTACCACAACTTTGGAAAATGCCATCGAGGCATTCTTTAGTGCAAAGGGAATTACTGTATACTGATAACTCCCCCATTCTCTCACGAAAGTAATCTTCTGTCGGTCTTCCTGTGGAATCTTTATCTGACGGTACCCCAAGAATCCATTTGTGAAAGAGTAAGTTTCTTGTCCTCCTAGGTTCTCCAGTACCTCATCTGTGAATGGTGTAGGAAATGAATCATGTAAACATGTGCCATTCAAATTTATTATATCCATGCAGATCCTAATTCCTCCTATCTTCTTGTCCTGTACTACCATTGGACTGATACACTCAGATTATTCTCTCGGCTCAATAATTCTGTGTCCAACATCCTGTCTATTTCATCTTTCACCTTCTATTTGTACTTTGGATTTAACCTGTAAGGCCTCTGTCGCACTGTATTAACACCTGGTTTCAGTGGAATCTTCATCTCACATAAGTCTCCAACTATTCCCTTCATCTTTGAAAATGTCGCCGGGAATAGGTCTTGATATTCTCACAGTAAATCTGCAATCTTCTCTACTATCTCATCACTCCAATAATCTTCTATTTGCGTGAACTTGGGATTCTCTGCCATCCCAATGTTTACCTTTTGTGTCTTTATAGGTTGTGTGTATGTGGAATACTCAAGCTCTGGCCCTTCTACTGCTCGTTCTCCTTCTATTTCAGGTACTTGTACATTCATGGGATCTTCCTCATCGCATTATTCCTTATCCACATTGTAGCATTCCAATAACTCATGGACATTTATATTGGATTTATGCGCATTGCACACCAATACCACCTCCATCGGCCCTTCTTTTGATAAGATCTTAGTTCAAATATCCTATAACATTACATCTATGGTTGGGGATTCATGTTCAAATGTAAATGTTATTTTGAACCTCTGGACCATCTCTTCCCATCGTGATATCTCCCAACACATTTACAATTCCAAATACCAGTTCTTCAGAACTGTGTCCAGTGTGCGTATAAATTTGTGCATCCATTCTATATCCGGTACTAAAATCCATAAATATCTGCACTGCTCAACATGACCTGCTGGATTACTCTCTCCTGTATACTTCTGCGCAATGTTTTTTGCCTCAGTACAAAAACTTAGTTGCATGAGTCTTCTACATTTTGACTAATCTTTCTTTCGCTTTGTGTGTGAAACCCATCATTTAGCTAAAGTCTCTTTTAGGACAACATTTAGTGCTAATTTTTTTTTTTGTTCGGGTACCTACAACTCAAATTCCTTTACAAACAAACTTATATCAGTTAATCCATCATACATGGGTGGATTACATAGCTTTGTTCCAATCTAGTGTAAGGATCAGGTTATTCGTGCACATCGTCGAGTTGGCACTTCATGCATCCTCTTATGCCAATGATCTATACCTTCTTCTGAGTCTAATGCTCATGAACTAACACTTATCCAACTTAATGCACCATCTATAGTCAGGTTGACATAATCATCCATCTGTGTAGTCATTTTATATAATTTATCAATGTCATTTCCTCTAGCTGGATCTATGTATATATTTCCTTCTGATGGGTCTAAGGGTGAAGTTCCTTTCAATTCTCCTACATCAAATATCATCTCTCTCCTCTAAAATTTAATGATTTATTGGTTATCAAAATCCCATTTCAGTCCCATCAATGTAGGATATGGTTGACTATCATCCACGATCTCAATAACTTCAAAGTTTTCCATGCTGCGCATCCCATCTATGTTCACATTTACTCTTGTTAAATGACCAATCAATACTATTTTGTGTTCATTCATGAGCCTTAGATGAACATGAGACCATACTAGCTTGGTGTTGGCACAGGGCAGACCTAGGGTTCAGCTCCAAAAGCACACCAACAAGCCCTTTTGGAAACACCTGCGAGGCAGATCCAACCTCACCCGAAGTAGCTATGGGGGGGTTGCAGGAAAAATATGTCTACAACCAAAGGGAATACAAAGTGGATCCAATATGAGAACAACACATCATTTGGATATCAATTACCAGCTTAGATCTACATCACACTACTATATGTTAGATATAACACAATAATGCAATAACCGTATATCTATCAACAAGACAACACAACATCAATCACACACAACACCAAGATATACGTGGTTCACCCTCTCTCTAGGGCTATGTCCACAAAACTGTTCTTTATAATGTATTAAGATGAAAACATACAGTTCTTATCTACACTCTTAGCTAGCAGATCTTCTCTCTTCTTCTCTCTCTCTCTTATTCCCTTCCCTGTGAACCCAGCTGCAGGGTTAATCTTCACACCCAGCTGGATATATTACAATATAGACTTGCCTTGCTGCTCAATACTTTGCTCTCTTACAACAATAATCACTCATAAAAACAACACATTGAGAACTCTTCACCGACCCCTCTTCCCTCATCTAGGTTCTTATTTATACATTACAATGACTCAATGACAGCCTTAGGCCGAAACCTAGGTGTCAAAACCCTAGGTGTCTAAAACCCTAGGTCAACTTGACCCACATTTTCAAGGCTTCACCAACCTGTCTTTCCTTCCTTCTCGTGCGGTGCTCCAAAGAATCCAACGGTATATTTTTCCTCTTGGAAAGTTGTCCACGATCTGTCTTCCTTTCTGATCTGTCATCCTCGATCTCCTCATCCAATGACTTTCTTTCTCTCACTTCGCTCCATATTTTCTTCTCTTCTGCTCACTTTGACCCAATATCAGTCATTGTGTCTTCCACATATTTTGCATTCTGACTTTTATACCTTAATCTTTGCTTCTTTCATACCCAAGGGCCAACATGAACCCAACACTCACTTGTGACTCATCCCGAGGCACTTCAGATATGAAATTTCTATTTTACTTCGAATTCAGACTACACAGGGCAGCCTGTGCTTTCAGCTCTATCCCTCCCTTCCTTATGCCAACTGTCTTTTCTATGCCTGGTAGCCAGTGTCAATTTCACCTAGTACCTGGACCCTTTTCCTTATGCTTTTACTGAGATATGCTAGGCAACTAGTTTTCATAATACAATTTCAACCGTCTCCTTTTCACCAATCCTTCCTTCCATTCTCTGTTCAAAGTCTTCAACTGCGCAGGCCCTCCTTCTGTAACATAGGCAACCTCATATGGCCCAAGACAATGTGTTATGAACTTTCCTGGATGCTTCATGAATTTACTGTCATATACCAATACCAAATCGCCTTGCTTAAATGCCTTCTTCTTGATGTGTCTGTCATGGTAGGCCTTTTCTCTTTCCTTCTGTACCTGCTGATGAAATCTTGCAATAAATCTGTCTTCTTCTAGTTCGACTAACTGCGCAAGCCTTTCTTGATTAGCGCCAGTGTCATCCATATTGGTAAAGGCAGTGATTCTTAAGATTGGGACCAAATATTCCATCGAGACAACTGCTTCGAGACCATAGACCAACTTAAAGGGGGTATACATTGTCAACTTCTTGCAAGTGGTTCTATAGTCCCATATTACTGCTGGTACTCTTTAATCCCAGTCATACCTGTTCAAACTGCAAATCTTCGTCAATGCTATCTCCAAGATCTTGTTGAATGCTTCAACTGTCCCATTCGCTTGTGGATGGTAGGGTGTTCTCTTCTGATGCTGGACTGCAAATTCCATAGTCAAGGCTTCAACAATCTTATTGATGAAATGTGTGCCTTGGTCGCTCATAAGGATCTTCAGACATCCAAACTTGGTTATGATGTCATCAAATATGAAACGCGCAACTATAGTTTCACTACATTCCTTAACTGCTCTTGCTTTGGCCCATCTGGTCAAGTACTCTATCGCAGTAAATATGTACCTTGATCCTGTGCGCTTTCCTAGTGGGTTTATAGGTCCCATGAAATCAATGGCCCATTTTTCAAATGATTGTAGGGTCAGATGTGGTGCTAAAGGAATTTCATCTCTTCTGGATGGTTTCCTAACTCTTTGGCATACATCACAGGATCTATAATAGTCCTTAGAATCTCTATGTAAGGTAGGCCACCATAGGTCAACTCTAAGAACCTTCTGTGTTGTTTCTTTTCCTGTGTAGTGTCCTCCTGCGATGCCTTCATGAGCTTCTACGAGGATCAATGGTCACTCTGCATCCATAAAACACATCCTCAATATCTCATCAGGTCCCATCTTGTATCGCTGTCCAACTATAAGTGAAAAGTCTACAATGCCCACTACCAATTGTTTCTTCTGGGTGATTATATATTCACTAGGTGCCATTCCTGTTGACAGGAACTGAACTATTTCTACGAAGTGATCATCAATATTTCTAATGGCCAACAACTGTGCATCCAACAGTGTATCTTCCAAACTAGTAGGCTCTTATCCGTGTTCCAACCTTGACAAGTGGTCAGGTCCTTTGTTCATTCTCCTTGGCTTAACCAGGATCTCAAAATCATATTCCTGAAATAGCAGAAGCCATCGACATATTCTCCCCCCCAACACTGGCTTGTAGAATAGGTATTTCAGTGCGGAGTGATCAGTAAACATTTTAAAGTGTCCTCCCAACAAGTAGTGGAGAAACTTTTGCAGCGCATACACCATGGATAACCCTTCTCTCTCAGTGGTGGTGTAATTAATCTCAGTTGTTGATAGCTTCTTGCTAGCAAAGGCTAACGGGTGGTCAATGTCTCCAGCTCCTGGTTGTGCTAACACTTCTCCTAATGCAATAAAGGATGCATTTCCATGCACGTGGAATTCCTTGCTCCAATTTGGAAAAACCAGGATATGCGCAGTAACCATTTTCTGTTTTAGTGTATTGAAGCTCAACTGGCACTATTCTGTCAAATGAAACTGACATTCTTTCTTCAAAATATTCTCCATGGGTGCTGTTATCTTGGCATAGCCTTTAATGAACTTCCTGTAGTATCCATTGTGTCCCAGAGAAGTGCACAACTATTTGACTGAAGTAGGAGGGGGAAAATCAACTATAATGGCAATCTTAGATGGGTCTACCAACAATCCCTGCTTACACGCAATATGACCTAACAACACTCCAAAGGGTGACAAAAAGATTCACTTATTCAGGTTCAAGGCAATCTGACACTGCCTACACTTATCCAACATTAGTCTTAAACATTCAATATGTTTTTTCAATAAACTAAAAATAGTCCAATCATCAAAGTATGCTTCCAGAAATGTATATAAAAAATCCTTGAATGCTTCGACCACCACCCTAGAAAAGATGGTTGGGGCATTATTCAATCCAAACAACATCACTGTATACTGGTAGGATCCCCATTCTATTGAAAATGTGGTCTTATGGTGATCTTCCTTGGCAATCTGGAGCTGATGGTATCCTGAAAAATCCGTCTATAAAATAATATACCTCCTGTCCTCCTACATTGTCTAACACTTCGTCAGTGAATGGTGTAGGGAATGGGTCATGCAAACAAGCATCATTCAACTTCCTTAGATCTACACAGATCCTTATCTCTCATGTCTTCTTTTCTTGTACCACCATAGGGATAATCCACTCCGACTCTTCAACAGGTTCTATGATTCTCGCTTCCAACATTCTGTCGAGTTCAATATTCACTTTCTCCTTATGTTTAGGGTTCATTGTGTAGGGTCTCTGTTTGACTAGCCCGACATCGAGTTTCAAAGGGATCCTCATCTCTCCCATATGCCCTTTAATGCCCTTCATATCAATGAACTTGGTTGGAAAAAACTCTTGATATTCATGCAGTAATTCTGTGATCTTGTCAATAGTGGCAACATACCAATAATCTCCAACATTTGCAAGCTTCGTTTTTTGCTTTGTTCCAATATTGAATTTTTTTATTTTAATTGGTTGTCCAATGAAAGTTAGCTCAATTCCAGGTCCTTCTATGTCTCTTTGGCCTTCTGTTTTGGCGATGTTCACCTTCTTAGGATCATCGTCTTCGTCAACATTGATATTGTAACTGTTCATTAAGGTTGGTTGTCATTGATGTCAACCCTTGAAGAAATCCCCATAGCACAAAGGTTTGGGCAATGTACCCAATATTGTTTGATGTAAATATGACTCATTATTGTTTTGTGATGGTTGATAAGAAGTAAATATGGATGAACTCCAAAGTGGTCCCCTTATGGTGAAAACCCTCACGGGAAGACACTTTGCAGAGTAAGAGAACCCATGCTTAATTGTGGAATAATGAGATGAATGACA